>CM054058.1:89242664-89467101 GCA_028641055.1 Alopecurus myosuroides
GCTCGGCACCGGGGTCTGGCTGCTCTGCAGCGTTGTCTTCTGGCTGTTGCTCGGCAGCAGCTGGCCGCTCCATGGCTGTGTTGTCCTGCTGCTCCTCGGCAGCGCGCTCGGTGGTCTCCTCAGCTGATGCAGCTGGAGCAGTTGGAGTGTTCTCGGCGTTGGTGGCATCCTGGGCAGCCAGCTGCACATCAGGCTGCGGCTGCTCGGAGACTTGTTCGGTCTCGTTCTTGGCACCAGTGTTCTCGGCGCCACGGTCTTGTTCTTCTCTGAGGGGGGAGGACGCATGTGTCCTGTCCTCCGGTAACTGGTCCCCATCATCATCGGAGAACTCCACGA
This sequence comes from Alopecurus myosuroides, assembly GCA_028641055.1. Lineage (NCBI taxonomy): Eukaryota > Viridiplantae > Streptophyta > Magnoliopsida > Poales > Poaceae > Alopecurus > Alopecurus myosuroides. Next base: position 89,243,001 of record CM054058.1, read on the forward strand.
GTTCTCGAGGAACGCTCCTCTTCCTCTTGGGGACCGGTACTTCGGTGGCATCAACATCAAGGGCCTCACTGAAAATAATGGTGTAAGGGGAGAACAGAGTCAGAGGGTACGCAAAGAAGGGAACCAGGAAGAGAAACAGTGAAGAGCCAAAATCTACTCGGAAGTACTTACCCGTCTATGGTGGGGCGCTTCCTGCGTGGGTTGGGCTTGTTGGTCGGCTTGTTTCCCAGCCTCTTCTTCAGCATCTTGGGAGGAGGTGCTGGCGCACCGCTACCCGTCCTCTTCCGGGTGTTGGGAGCGGCAACAGACACTGGAGCCACGTCCAGTGGTTCCTCCCCTTCATCCAGTTCCGGGTCCTCTGTGAATGAAAGAAACAAGAGATCAGAACAAGCAAGGGAAAAGCATCAAAACATGTTACACGCAAGCAGAGAGGTGAACCCGATCACCTTCATCATCCTCGGACCAGTCCCGAATAGAGGCGTCAACACGGGACTTACCGTCCTGGCTGGCATGGGGGATGCAGGGGGTGTCTTGGATGTCGTACGCGGTCACGTCATCCTCCTTCCTGTCTTCCTCCCAGTTGGCCTCGAAGATGGGATGGTCCCCTGTCTTCTGGCGGTGGATGTGCTGGAATTGCAAAAATAAAGCATACGTAAGTTGGTTTCCAGCAGAGTAGGGACCCTACTCGGTCTAGCGTGTAGACAAAAAGCACAAAAGCTAAGGACCAGAGGAGGCAAATGAGTAGTGTTTCTACTCGGTTAGCGTGCAAACACTAAGCACAAGAAGCTAAAAACTCTAAGGAAAAGCATATACAGAGGGAGTCTATTCGGCACTGCATGCAAACATAAAGCATATAAAGCTAAGTGTTAACTAGGAGGCTCTACTCAGTGCAGCATGCAAACATAAAGCATATAAGCCTAAGAGACAACCTATTCGGCATAGAGTGCAAGCAGAAAGTATACAAGGCCAAGAGGGATTCTATTCGGTGTCATGTACAAACAGCAAGCATACAGAGAAGGAGACTCACCTGGGGAATGCGCTTGGTCCGGCTATACGACACAAAGCCATACGCCCAGTTGTCGGTTAGCGTAGTCCTCATGATGGACTTGGCCCAAATGGCCACCTCGGCCTTGCTAAGCTCAAAGGTGGTGGCCCTGGTGCAGTCCCGAGGGCCTGCCATGTAGCACATGTTGTTTGCCCGGCTTTGAAATCGGAGCACTCGCCGCGATATCCAGCACGCGATCGGGTCATCCTGCAGAAGCCCTTTTGTTGCAAGCTGCTCCAGGCGCTTGTCTACCTGGACCACGTCATTCACGGTATTCTTGGGATTATACCCCCAGTTCTGTCCCGTGGGAAGGATATTCTCGAACTTGGGGAGCCCAATTCGGTCTTCAGCAGCTTCTCCTTCAGCGGGAGGGACGTTTTTCACGTACAGGAAGCCGCGCTGCCACTTACGCACGGTCTCCAAACCGAGTACCCGCGGGTGGTGCCCGGTGCTGCGCTGCAGCATCATTGCGCTACCCGTCTGGGTCATCGCGCGTGGAACTAGAGGGTTGTTGGGGGTTTGGAACGCTCTGCTGGCGAAGAAAGAAGTAGCGGGCCCAGGTCTGGACTGTTGGGTAGACGCCCAGGAAGGCTTCACAGACGGCGGCGTGGGTGGATAGCATCACGATGGCGTTGGGAGGAAGATCATGTGGTTGAAGGCCAAAGTGGCGGAGGAAGTCGGAAAAGAACTTGGAAATCGGAAGGCCGAGGCCGCGTTTGAAGTGAGAAAGGAAGACGACGTACTCACCGTCTTCCGGTGTTGGGGCGAGCTCGTCGCCGGGATGGCGACAAATCACGCCGGTAGGAACTCGGCGAGTGTTCACCAGCCACTAGCAGTCAGCGGCGGTGACATCCGAGCCCTCCCAGCTGCCGTGGGCCGGCGCCATCTCGTCCTCGTTCTGGTCCACGGCGGCGTTCGCGAGGTCCATGACGGAGCGGTTGCTGGTGGAGTCGCGGGTACTCGTCGAGGTCGAGGGTGACAACGAAGACGGAGGCGCGCGAGGTGTGGTTCTCTCTCTCTCTCTGCGCATGAGGCAGTGGCGCGCTGCGGGTTTGCTGCGGTGTTGTGCTCGACGGCGGAGGCGAAGGCAAAGAGGAATAAGGATTGGGGAAAGCGAAAGGGAAAGAGAAGACGAGGGCGGCGCAGGGTTACTTATCCCTCTGCAGATTGCAGTTACCAATCAGATTGAACGTGGCTGAGATCGTGCGGCGTGGGATGAATTAACTGCCCGTTAGAAACGCACATAGCGCAATCTGCGCGCGTAACGGGCGCAGTTAATCCCACGATGTGGGTCGTGGGCTCTCGAGTACCGGCTGGAAGTGACGTAACGGGCCGTGGGCCCCAGGTGAAGAGACAGGCGCGTGTCGCGTGATAACACCAGAACCGAGGCGTCGTGGGCGTAGATGCGTGACACGTGCCCTATCTGGACACGAGAAGGTGATTCGATCTGGATTGAGCGAGAGTGGATTGAAAAATTCGCTAAGTGTTGAGAACTCGGTAAAACGCTGCAGCGTGTGCTCTACTCGGCGTCAGGAGCAATTCTCCACTAGCCACAATTGGAGAAGCCCGAGTAAGAGTTATGGTTGTCCGGGTTGAGGAGCAACTCGACCACACTTCTTCACAAGGGCAAATTGGTTTAAGCTGGCAGGGCCGAACGAACAAGTTCGCTGGACTCTACCAGCTTCGGGGACTAATGTCGGGGGGCTACCCCCGAGTAGGCATGAGACAAGTGGTAAAACAGGGATCAGAGTACTGTTTGCCGGGTAGGCGGCTACCCGGATATCTGCATCCCGTATGCGCTACTCGGTGTTAAGTATTGAAGGTCAGGAGAAGATAAGGAGGAAGATTGGTATCATCCAAATAGAGATATGGTGGCCCGAGTAGATGAGCATCAATCCTACTCGGGCACAAATTCAATGGAGCCGTTCTGACGTGATCCCGCGTATCCCGCAGCCGTACAGGCGCGCGGTTCAACTTACAAGACGCATGATTATCCGCGCTACGGTGCGGGTATAGAGAGGGTAGGCGCCTGTCTTTTCTTCTCACTGACAGGGGGGACAGGACATGTCAGGAGCCTACTCAGTGAGGCTGACAGGGTGGACAAGTCATGTCAGCCGGACGGTGCGGCGACTTCTCGCCATGGCGTGAGTGGGAACACGGAGGCGTGCTCCATGTCACAGTAGAGGTGTCCCGTCATGTACCTTTTATCGTTGTTTACACAGCTGGGTACCAGTATACAAGGTGCCCAACCCCCTCCTGCGCCAGGGACATGACCCCAGAGAGCATTTATTGCACGATCAAGAGCTAGAGGTAGAAAGAGCAGAGAGTGGCTACTCGGCTGAGAGCCTGATTTGTACTGTGGCTACTCGGACATCACATATACAGAGAGATAGGCAGGAGTAGGGGTGTTACCTCCACACGAGGGCCCCGAACCTGGGTAGATCGAGGTGTTTGCAGTGTTTTCTGTGCGGGTCTACTCGAGGTGCGATCCCTCCCCGAATACCTACAGCGTCCATCGGCCCCAACACTTAAGCCATCCCATGGCATCTGTCTTCACCACTCTACGACATGTAGGTCTGGAGATTCCGGTGTATCTCCGGTAAGTCTCTGGACTGCGTCCACCGGGTGACACCTAGAGTGCAGTACGGTTCCTTCTCAGCAAAACATACCAACACCACAGACTCTGGTGTATCTCCGGCAAGTCTCCGGAGTGAGTCTAGCGGGTGATACCTGGCTCACATCACGGATTTGTTCCACAAGAAGGCTTCATATCGGAGAGTCCGGTCTGGGAAACCGGAGACTCTAGCCTAGAATGGAATTCCAGCAGAAGTACCACATTTGATCTTTGACCTTTTTGATACTCATTACCACCATACCAAATATGATTACTAGACCCTGAAAAACATCAACACACTTGAGGATACGTGTGTTGTAAACAAACATCCAAAACAAGATGATTTAAGTGTGTTTGCACTTTCAATCTCCCCCTTTTTGGTGTTTGATGACAACACACACATTTGCAATGAATTTCACAGATGGGTTATGTTTGGGAAAAATAGACGGGCTTTCAAACAACTAAGTCGTGAGCTCCCCCAATGTTTTACAAACAATTCCCTCTAGAACAACTACTAATGAACAATATAAATATATGCATAAGTAAGATAGATAAAGCAACAATAAGCACAAATAATAAGATAGCTTCATCACGTAGTCTCACCACACATAGATTTTTAAGGTCCACTAGGAAATAACTCGAAATCAACTAGGATAAAAGGAACACAAGCCATACAACCAAATCAAGTCCAAAGACTTGTGTTCCGGGGCGAATGAAATAAAAACAAAGGGCAAAGAAGTCTATAGCTACTTCTCCTCCCTTTAGCATCGAGACACCAAAAAGGGCAAAGAACAACTACACACACCCCAAAGGATCAGTCATCCTCCTCGTAGTACTCATCATCTCCAGCATCATCAATCCTGTATGTGCCTTCTCCCTCCTCATCCTCATCTTCTTCTTCATACTCCTCTTCATCCTTGTCTTCCCTAGTATGCTCCTCAGCCAGCTCCTCTTCTTCAATCATAGGAGCTTTGCCACGGTTGGTAGAACATGACGGAGCCAAAGAGACCTCCTCAAAGTCACCCCACGAGTAGTTGTGGGTGTTCCAGTTCTCATATGACATGGTCAAAGACTCAGTAGGAGGCTCACGAGTAGGAGGATCCCCAATACCGGCATGGTCCTGGAGCTTTGTGATCATCTTCCTCGGCTGACGCCTTTCCTTATAGGGCTCATGGTTCTCCTTATGGACATCGACCGTCATGCAAATAATGTTACGCTGAAACCAAGAAAACTTCTTCATCTCATCTTGAGATTCTTCCTTGCTAGACCAACGAGAGGGAGGGTCAGCATTCTTCCTCCTAGACCTTGGAGCAGCCTCAGCATCACCCATAGGGGTGTCCTCGTCAGGAAGGTGAGACGACAGTAACTGAAGAGTGCCAACAGTATTCTTAGTCTCATAATCAATACCCGGGCACTCCTCACGAATGAGCTTCATCACATAGGGAGCATAAATAGGGACCTTCTTGATCTCATTCATGGCTCAAAACATCTCCTCCTTAATGAAATGCATCACATCGATCTCATATCCCTCACCATCTGGACCACCCAAGTGACACTGGAAAGCCTGATAAAGAAAGTTGACTATACCGCCACCGATAGCATCCACATTCTCGGCCTTGGGAGCAATGTTGTTGCAGAGGAGGCAGAGAATAATGTTGTAAACCCTCTTGAGATTCTTAGCAGTGCCGGTGCTCGAGATCTTCTCATACATAGGATCCATCCTCTTATTGTTCACTGGTGGAGAACAGGGAAGTAGCACCGGTTTGTAAGGGCCTTTGGACTCGGATACAAAACCGGTGCTACGTATCCGGGACTAAAGGCCCCCCCCTTTAGAACCGGTCAGTCACCAACCGGTTCTAAAGGCCTCCACGTGGGCGCCGAAGAGCGCGCGCAGGCGGAGGACCTTTAGAACCGGTTGGTAACACCAACCGGTCCTAAAGCTTTTTTTCTCTTTTTTTTTCTTTTTCTTTTCAGGGTTTCCGATTCCGTATATAGGGTTTAGGGTTTAGGGCGTGTTCCGTATTTTCAGGGTTTCCGTTTACGTGTTTCCGTTTACATAATCGAAAAACACGTAATCGGAAATACGTATCCGGAAACACCGATTCCGTGTTTGCGGTTAAGTGTTTCCGATTCCGTGTTTGCGGTTAAATGTTGATGCACCAAATAAAAGTACATATATATATATATATACATGTAACACGAAGTAATCGACCGAGAATTACATAATCTGAAGTTCGTTTTCAATAGCTGTATACTTGCATAGAGAAGGGAGCTGGCTATTGGTTCATAGGATGGAAAAATTCTCCGTCTTCTGCTATGACTTGCGTGAGAAGAAATCCTGCCAATTCCTCTGCAATAGCCTTGCAACGGTCGATTGGTTTGAGCTGCGCCCGCTTTCGTGCCATCTTGAAAAGAAGTAGATGGAAACAATTAAGTTATGAACAAAACTAAACATAATTAATGGCAACATAAATAAAGTTGTGAAGATCCGGTTACGTACCTCTAGATTTCTGGTAGTACGGGATTTCTCATTGATCGTCCTGTGAATGAACTCGCAAACGTAGTATCCACAATAATCAGTTCCCTGTGGTTGTTGCGGGACTTTCTATATACGAGAAACATAATTCAGTCAAATTAATAATAATCAAGAGAATGGTAATGGTATTGAAATCAGGGTACGTAGTACTACTTACTTTGTTAATCTGAAAGTGGAGCTTGTCTGCCCATGTACTGGGTTCTTCCTTGATGAACATTTGCCAAACCCTGGGCGACAAAAGAAAAATGAATAGAAGAGTTAATTAATTATTACTTACTTCATATCAGGAAATGAACGAAAGAGGCCGATGAACGAAAGAGGCCGATATATATATACTTTGAAGCATCTGACGCGCGGTCTTCCATGTGTCAGTGCCCCAGGTTAACGAGTCCCAGACTTCAACTTGTCCTTGATCGATTCTAATGATGAACATATGAAGTGGCCGCTGCGCACGTGTACACACGCAGTCATGCATACTCGTCTGCTCCGCCTGCTTCATCTCCTCCGTCTGCTTCATCTGTGCGGTGTGCGTCTTCTCAATGTACCGTTCATAGTCTGAAAGGGGCGGCGGTGGCGGCGGTGCAGGATAATATAAGTTGTCGATGGTCCGCTCAATTTTCCACTTTGGGATGTCCTTCAGAGTTTCCTTCCAGGTGTCTGGAGGGGGCTTCAGGGGAAACTGTGTGAACCATGCGCTGGTTTTGGCTTTCACGACATCGGTTAGTTCCTCCGGAGTCATCAGGCCTGGTAACTTCGGCGAAGTCTCGACTTTCTTGGATTTCCTTGGTCTCTTCTTGGGAGGAGTCCCGTTTCTTCTGAACTTCAGCTTCCGCTTTGCTGTACCCGTAGTGGGCGCATCCGTCGGCTCACGGGAGTGCACGGGCGATGGACCCTCGGCCTCGGGCTCCCAATCTTGGTTGTGGGGTGGACTTGGAGGTTCGTTGGGGGGTGGACTTGGAGGTCGTGCATTCTCTGTACGAAAGTGAAAAAACTATTAAAAATAAGCTTACATGTGGTGCAACATTCAGTAATTGATGGAGGTATATATGGTGCATTTGTACCTGGAGGAGTCGGTGGCCTTGGCGCCGAGTTAGGAAACACGATGTGTTTCTTATTCCACAAGATGATACCAAGCTCCATTTCTCCCAGTGTCTTCTCGCCTTCACCTCCCGGAATATGGAGCTCAATTGAATGGCATCCCGGCATAATTGTTGACAACCCGACACGAGCATGGGATGCTGGAATCTGACCACCATGGTAGGTTGCTCCAGGTTGATTCGGTAAAGCATAGCCTGACGCCACCCTGAAGGATATGTTCCCCATTGGCATATGTATCTCACAGTTTGTCTTCTCCGTGATATCATCCACGGGGTAGTGAGGCGCCGACGGTTCGACTGCACGACCGTCTTCTAGCTGCATGTGCGTGGAACCAACGCTGCTTCTATGCTGAGATGGGACGGCATCTGCTACATGATCGTCTTCTATTTGCAGCTGATCAGGTGCAGGACGATGTTCTACCTCCTCTTCAGTGTCAGGTAGAGGGTGTCCCCCTTTCTTCAAGAGAAAATCCACCTTTTGTTCTAATGTCGATAGCCGTTCCATCGCCTTTTTCTTGCTTCTATCACGGCTTCTGTAAGTGCCAATGTCCGCGGCAAACCCTTGGCTCCACGGGGTAGAGGCTCCAAAGCCTCGTGTTCGTCCCCACTTTTCGGGGTTCCCGAGTGCCCTCGTCAGCTCGTCGTTCTCTCTATCGGCAACAAAAGTTCCTTTTCGAACCGCTTCTATTGCCTTCTCTAGTTCTGCTACGACTTTTGTTAATTTTTCCGACCATGGTCCCTGAGCAACAATCATCCCAGTCTCAGCGTCCAACGTCATCCTCGACGCTGTCGTCGTCATCATCTACTACATCTTCTATATTCTGATCTCCGTCACCGGAGTCGTTCAAAAATTGATTGCTAAACGCCTGTCCACCGTCGTCATCACGATATATGGCCGTTGCATTATTAAAAATCATCTCGCACATGTATCTTTCCTTCTCCGCCTCACCCATTCCCGCGAGTTTATCGGCGTGAGGATCATGTGCAGATTCTTGGGGATCCATAGCTCAACACCTGCTAGTAAAATTTATAAAATGAAGAACACTTAGCGAAATTTTCATCGGGCACTTGGCGAAATTATTTCATCGGACAGTAATAAAATAATAGTTCTGGACATATTAATGAAATAATAGTTCTGGACACACCAAGAGTTACATATCTCGGGTTAATTTTTTTAACCCTAATACATCACGATCGAATAATATCACTTATACATAGTCTCGTGACATCTCTCAAAATAATTAACTCCGACCGGGTCCTAAGCCGCGGGGTGCTGAGTCACGGGTGCTACGCATCCATAGATAAGGAACCCTCATATGGTCATAGCTCACGTGGTAAGGAACCCTCCGAATAATCGACCAACTGCTGCTATACTGCCTATCGAGCAAGTACATGTAGCGACGGACGTGCTCGTCCTCCTCCCTGATACGCTGTTGTACCACCTCCTCAGAGGCCGGCTCCCTCCCTGATACGCTGTTGTACCACCTCCTCAGGGGCCTGCTCTCTCCGCACCGAGCGTGGCCCACGCGATGGCCACCAAAGAATATCCGGGTCGACCACGTCACCCGGATTTCTCACCAAGCCGCGTGCACTAGTGGAAACAGGGCCTTTTGTCCCGGGTCGTAAGGGCCATTTGTCCCGGTTGCGCAACCGGGATGGGCTAGCCGGGACAAATGGCCCTCCCCATTGGTCCCGGTTGTGCCAGCACCCGGGATGGTAAGGCTGGCCCACGTGGCGACTCTGGGCCAGGGACCGCGAGGGAGTTCGTCCCGGTTCGTTTTAGGGACCGGGATGGATGCCTTCTTAAAAAAAGAATAAAGTCCGCCCATTTTCCCTGCCGCGGCAGGTTTTTTTTGTTCGTTTTTTTTTCTCCTGCCTCGCAATCGCCAACCGGCCTCCCCTTCCCCAACCGCTCCAGGACCACGTCTTTAATTAAGCCCACTGACACATTTTTTAGTCAAAAAGGCCCACTGGCCCGCGTCTTTTATTTATGGACAGTCAACGGTTCGAAGGGCCCACTGGCCCGCGTCTGTTATTATGGCCAGTCAACAGGGGCCACTGGCCAGCGGCCTGGTGGCTGGTTCGCCTGGTCCATTAAACTAAGACCGAAGGACGGTCAAAGGGCCGCTGTCCGCCTCGTCTTCCCGCCCCGCCTCGTCTTCCCGCCCCGCCTCGGCTTCCCACGCCCCACTCCCCACGCGCCACGCCTCGGCTCCCCGCATTCATGGCCGCCTGCAACCGCCGCCACGTTCAGGCCGCCGGTTGGCATGCCAGCCCACCCCGGGTCCTTTTTAAAGGCCCCCCGCCGCCCGTACAACCCACCCACCCCGGACGCGTCCCTGGCAAAGCAACCCTAGCCGCCACCATGTCCCGCTGGTTCTCGAACTCCGGCAAGCGCCCAAGGAACGACGACGGAGGCTCGTCGAGCGGCGCAGGCCGCATCCCGCCCCCGCCGGCGGAGGCCTTCGGCTACGGCCCTGGAGGTGTCCGCCTCGGCGGGGTGCCACGCGTCCCCGCGCCACCACCGGCTGCACGCCCGCCGCCCCGCGCCGCGCCCCCGGGCAAGCGGTTACGCCGGTACGTCCGGGTGGACGAGGCGGAGTGGCACTGGAACAATGCCACTCCGGTGTTCTACAACGACGTGCACCTCCCGGACGGCTGGCACCTGAATCCCCAGCGGATCCCAGTGCCGCCGGCCCCGACCGGCGCGGCGCTGCTCGAGGAGATCGAGCGCCGCCGCGAGCTCCTGCCGGCCCCCGTCCGCAGGGAGCGGATGTACGCGCGCGGCTCCCCCTACTGGGCCGCCTGGCTCGAGCAGGAGCACGAGCAGCGCCGCCGCTCCTTCATCCCCGCCCCCCTCGAGACCAACGTGGACGACTACCCCCCGCCAGCGCCCGGCCGGGAGAGGGAGCTATGGCTCCTCGTGGACGAGCCGGAGGACTTCTCCGGGGAGCAGGACCCCGAGCTCCGGGCCCAACTGGAGGAGGCCTGCGAGCGCTCCCGCCGCTCCCTCGTCGACGACGAGATCAAGAGGTGGGAGCGTGTCGTGGCCGCCGCCGCCGCCGACGCCGCTGCCATGCCACCGCCGCCGCCACCCCCTAACGAGCCTGCCATCCCCTGGTGGCAGGCCATGAACGCCGAGCTGGAGGCGTCCGAGGACATGCCGGAGCCGCAGCCGCTCCCACCAGGCCTGGAGTATGGCATGACCTGGGCCTGGACCGGCGGCGTTTGGGCGCCGGGGTCGCCGGAGCAGGAGGAGGAGCTGCCCCCGCCGCCGCCGCTGCCACAGGAGGTACTGCCCCCGCCGCCGCCGTACGCGCCCCCGATGCCCCCCCCGGCGAGCCCGGCCCAGCCGCCTGCCCACCTGTGGCAGCCACCCGCGTATGTACACCTCTCCGACGACGAGGAGGACTAGGTCGCCGCCGCCCCTAGCTAGCTACCCCCCCAAGAAACGGCCGGCCCGCCTGTGGCCGCGCCGCCGCCCCTTATGCAAGTACGGCCAGCCGCCTGTGGCCGCGCCGCCCCTATGTAAGCAAGGCCCCTGGCCCTATTTTAATATAACTTGTGTTCCCCTAATCTACTGTGCCCCTAGTCCATCCCCGCCGGCGTTCCGCCGGCGAATCTGTCCACTCGTTCCCGCCGCCGGCAGGGCTTCGCCCAGCCATATCCACTCGTGCCCGCCCCCTGGGGTGTCCGCTCGGCCTGGAGAGAGGGCCGCGCTTTTTTATACACTTGGGCCTTTAGTCCCGGCCCGTGCCACCAACCGGGACTAGAGCCCTTTGGTCCCGGTTGGTACCACGGCCCGGGACCAAAAACAAATTTCGAATTTCGGTGGCACCTCTGCGCGCCCAAAATTTTTTAGCGCCAAAATTTGAAAAGTGTTAAGTTTGCACATTAACAACTTTTATATACTTCCAAATTTGACAAAAATTCCAACATGAAAAATGCTAGAATTTGCAAAACTAATTTAAATCCATTTTTCGTTCAACTAAATAATTATTCTAACTATTGAAACTATTAATTATTTTTTCATTTGTATATAATTTGAATATAAATTATGGAAATTATGGATGTAGCCTATTTCTTGAGCAGCTGCACAGAAGTGCTTAGAATCCACAAACTCCGGCTCTGTGTCATACAAATTTCTGGAAATTTCCACCCATACACTTTTTGGAGCTAGGGCCTCATTTTCATAGTAGAAGTAGGGTGGCTTGTTCATCCTCTAGAGTCGATGTCAGTCCTGGCTGCTTGTCCATCCTCTACAGTCTGCTCTGCTCTGCTCTACTGCTCCTTGCGGCTCAGGTTGGTAACGGTCCATGTTTGCGTATGCTTTGTGAACTTATGGTTTGATTTGAGAATTTCAAAACTTTGATTTGATAATCTTTTGGCCGGAAGCACCTAGCAATATCTTTTAAACCTTGTTTCTCTCCCTATGCTATTTGTACTTCTCATCGGCTCTAATGTTTCTCTACCTGATTCTACTTCTCCTCTGCCTAGTTTACAGATGTTTGCTCTTTTCTGTAGATGTTTCTACACTGTAAAATGGGCATGTCCCAGTAGTGGTGATCAGCGCCTTGTCTGCATGTTTCTACACTGTAAAATGGGCATGTCCCAGTAGAAACTGTAAAGGACTTCAAAGAATATTTCCTTCTCTGCTTTAGTAAGAGCGTAGCTGCTTAAGGAATGGCGCCCTGTATCTGTGTGCTTGTTGCTTGGGTCTTTCATACGTTGCTGGTCCTCCCGTGCTTCAGGCGTATCTTTTGACTTCCCATACACGCCCAGGAAGCATAGCAGATTGACACATAGATTCTTTGTCACGTGCATCACGTCGATCGAAGACCGGACATCTAAAACTTTCCAATAGGGTAGCTCCCAAAATATAGATTTCTTCTTCCACATGGGTGCCCGCTTATCAGGGCCGTACGGAACTGGTTGGCTGCCAGCAGCCTTACCAAAGATTACTTCTAGGTCCTTGACCATATCGAATATATCATTACCACTACGGAGCTCAGGCTTCTTTCGGTTATCTGCCTCACCTCTGAAATGCTTCCCTCCTTTTTTCCTTAAGGGATGCTTGATCGGAAGAAATCTACGATGCCCCAGGTATACAACCTTTTTACATTTATCCAAAAAAACACTGTCAGTCTTATCTAAACAGTGTGTGCATGCATTGTATCCCTTGTTTGTATGACCGGAAATGTTACTAAGAGCTGGCCAATCATTGATGGTCACGAAAAGCAACGCCCGTAGGTCAAATGGCTTTTGTTCGTCCTCATCCCACACACGTACACCTGGTTTGCCCCACAGTTCTAAGAGTTCTTCCACTAATGGCCTTAGATACACATCAATGTCGTTGCCAGGTTGCCTCGGGCCTTGGATGAGAACTGGCATCATAATGAACTTGCGCTTCATGCACAACCAAGGAGGAAGGTTGTACATACATAGAGTTACAGGCCAAGTGCTATGACTGGAGCTCTGCTCCCCAAAAGGATTAAAGCCATCTGTACTTAGACCAAACCATAAGTTTCTCGCCTCTCCTGCAAAGTCTGGAAAGTCTCTCTCGATCTTTCTCCACTGCGATCCATCGGCGGGGTGCCTCAACTTTCCATCTTTCTTACGGTCTTCTTTGTGCCATCGCAACAACCTAGCATGCTCTTTGTTTCTAAACAGACGTTTCAGCCGTGGTATTATAGGAGCATACCACATCACCTTAGCAGGAACCCTCTTACGGGGGGGGCTCGCCGTCAACATCACCAGGATCATCTGCTCTGATCTTATACCGCAGTGCAGTGCATATCGGACATTCATCCAAATTCTCGTACTTCTCACCGCGGAAGAGAATGCAGTCATTAATGCATGCATGTATCTTCTGCACATCTAATCCTAGAGGGCAGAGAGCTTTCTTTTCTTCGTACGTACTCTCAGGCAATTCGTTATCCTTTGGAAGTTTTGGCTTCATTAGTTGAAGTAAAGTCTCAAATGCCTTGTCAGTCACACCGTTTTGTGCCTTCCATTTCAGCAACTCTAGTGTGGTACCGAGCTTTGTGCTACCATCTTCGCAATTTGGGTATAAAATTTTTTTGTGATCCTGTAACATGTTGTCCAGTTTCAACCTCTCCAATCTATTTTCACAGTCTTCCCTTGCATCAGCAATAACTCGGCCAAGATCATCATCGGGCTTTTCTGATGCCTGTTCTTGATCACCTCCTTCTTCTGCATTCTCTTCCATTGCAGTATCGTCGTATTCAGGGAACAAAGGATCTTCTTCTTCTTCTTCATCGTCTTCCATCACAACCCCTCTTTCTCCATGCTTGGTCCAGCAATTATAGCTGGGCATGAAACCTCTCCGAAGTAGATGGCCGTGAAGGATTCTTTCGGAAGAATGTTCTCTGACGTTCCGACAATCAACACATGGGCAACACATGAAGCCATTATCTTTGTTCGCCTGAGCTACAGCAAGAAATGCTTCAGGCCTGCCATATACTCGGAGGTGCGTCGGTCACCGTACATCCATCGCTGCCGTGCATCCATCTGCATCATATAATTAAGTTTATCAAAATACATATTAATACAGAGATAACCACAGTACATCGACAAATAATACTTTTTTATGTATCAGTTACAGATGAAAAAGATAATTTGTTAACCTCGGTCGAAGAAACCATTTTCAGTGAGCTTGTGTGCGTCTCGGGAATTTCGTCGAACACCTCGTGTGCATAGTAAAAAAAAAACAGCAACACCACACTCTCTCACACCTCCAAGCAAAAAAAAAGATGGAAGGAGGAGGGGGGGGGCTGGGGCAGTATATATAGGGGAAGGGGGCATTGGTCCCGGTTCGTGGACTGAACCGGGACAACAGGTCATGCGCGTGCCACGTGGCCTGTGGCTAGGCATTGGTCCCGGTCCGTGGCACGAGCCGGGACGGATATGCCCCCACGAACCGGGACCAATGCGCCCAGGCGATTCCTGTTGCCCCGGGCGCACGAACCGGGACCAATGCAGGGCATTTGTCCCGGATTTGGTTGCAACCGGGACAGCTGCCCCCCGGCCCCCTGGACGAGAGGGGTTGTTTCCACTAGTGGTGCCCCGGTACTAAGGAGCTCCCAGTGCCAGCCTGGCGGGGCCCAGTCCCGGACATCGCCCGGCGGGTCCAACATAGACATGAACTAAAAACATGCCCGGACTGAGTAAATATTCCATAATTAAGTAAAATACCTTAGTGTTTCTAACTTAGTAAAAAATAGTAAATTGAGAAATATAACATAAATAATTAAGATGAAAGTTAAACAGGAACAAGATGGTAACTTAGTGAAATTTTTTTAACTTACTGAAATTATTCTAACTTTCTGAAATTTTCTAACACTAACGACTTAGTGAAATTTTCTAACACACTAACTTCTAACACAAAAATTCTAACACTAAACAAAATTGTAAAAACAAATTAAAGCACTAAAAAAAATCTAACACTAACTCTAAAAATTTCTAACACTAAATTCTAACACTAACACTAACTCTAAAAAAATCTAACACTAACTCTAAAAATTTCTAACACTAACACTAACTCTAAAAATTTCTAACACTAACACTAAAAATTCTAACACTAACTCTAAAAATTCTAACACTAAACAAAATTGTAAAAACAGAAATAAAACTTACCTACGCGCGTACAGAGGGCGGCGGGGTGACGGCGAGGGGCGAGAGGCGATCGACGGGGCGGAGGCGGGGCGGCGGAGGCGGAGGCGGGACGGAGGCGGGGCGGCGGAGGCGGAGGCGGCGGAGGCGGAGGCGGCGGAGGCGGAGGCGGGGCGACGGAGGCGGACGGCGACGGCGCGACGGAGGCGGGGCCGCGGGGGATCGACGGCGACGGAGGCAGAGGGCAGCGGCGGCGACGGCGACGGAGGCAGAGGCGGACGGAGGCGCGACGGACGGAGGCGAGGCGGACGGAGGCGCGGCCGGAGCAGGGCTTCGCCGTACGTGCTAGGAGAGAAGACGCGCGAATGAAAATGAGCAAAATTTTCACAAGTTCTCGAGATATCGCCCCACTACTGGCCTTTAGCACCGGTTTGTGTTAACAACCGGTGCGAAAGGGGCTTTAGAACCGGTTGTTAACACAAACCGGTGCTAAAGGTCTGTACTTGGGGCCACATTCAGACTGCGCGCCCTGTACAGACCTTTAGCACCGGTTTGTGTTAACAACCGGTGCTAAAGGGTCTCTGTACAAATTGCTCGCCTCCCGCGCGCGGCGGTTTTATTGCTACAGTTCCCGATCGCGAGTCTCTCTGTTTCTCTGTATTCTCTCTTCTTCCTCTGTCTTCTCTTCTTCCTCTCTTGATCTTCCTCCACCAAGCACACCATGGCTGAAGTTTGGGAGATATACCGTGGTCGCACGCCATGCGGCAAGCAAATCGAGGTGTGCTACACCAACAGTTGCGAGAGGCTCCCCGGTCCTCTTGCGCATTTGACCAATCTCTATTTCTCCTCTCCCAATGAACACCGGTTCTTCGGGCTTGATCTGGAGTATACGGCGGATAAACGGGATGTTGCCGTCATCCAGATTGCGTTCAAGGAGGCCGTTTTGGTCTTCCAATGGTCAAGGTAACGCACACGTACAATCTTGCATCTTCTATTTGTTTGTTGCATGTGAAGAATACATGTGCTGCAACATATCTAACACGTATCAAATTTTTGTTGTTGCAGTAGTTCAAAGCATTCTCCGGCACTTGTTGATTTTCTTGTCAACAAGGGATATGACTTTTGCAGCGTTGACATCACTCAAGACCGTCCGAAGTTGATGCGCTTGGGTATTGTGATACCTGAAGATCACTACATTAATCTTTAGGATCTTATCCATTTGAACGGGGCAAAGACCGGGATGGCTCGCATGGCAACTGCCTTCATCCACGAGGGCTACGAAACCATGAAGTCTGGTTTCCCCTCGAGGAATCACTGGTATTGGGAGAAGACCCCACTGGACTTGACGAACGTCAAGTATGCAGCCATAGATGCATACGTCTCCTACGAGTTGTTCCGCATCTACTCGACGGAGCCATAGATGTATGCGTTCGATATATATGCATGTAATGGATATCTTAGTATGTAATTAATGGATATCTTAGTATTGTGAGACTTATGTTTGTGTTATGTGTGATCGTAAGACTCTATGTTATGAATGTGATATGATTGTGTTCTAAAATCAGAAACAAAGATATAAAATGTGGTGTAGAATGGGAAAAATTTGATCACTTACCCCAGGCGCATTTGTACACTGTGCGCCTGCGGTAGTACTCTTATCCCAGGCGCATTTGTACACTGTGCGCCTGCGGTAGTACTCTTATCCCAGGCGCATTCTTCCATGGTGCGCCTGCGGTAAAGTTACCCCAGGCGCATACTGAAGTTTATGCGCCTGTGTTAAGTTAGGGTGGGTAATGAGTAAGGCAACGAGAAGTGAGAGCGCAAGTGATACATCGAGCATATATATCGTGGATATATATATATAGATTGATTTAGCGAGATACCATACATGTAGATTTTTCTTCTTTTATTTTTCTTTTTTGTTTCACTTCCCTGTTTTCTTTTACATTGATTTATAAAACATGGAAAACATGGAAAACAGAAGGTTACTTTTATTAAAAACAGAAAACAGACGCGCTAGCACGCCGCAGTGTCGCCAGAATACAAATTCTTTTATTAAAAAAGAGAAAAAAGACGAACACTACTCCTCGTCGTCGTCGTCGGGGAACTCGTCGCTGACCTCCTCCGGGTCATCGTCGTTGTCGAACTCGTCGGTGACCTCCTCGTCGTCGTCGGAGGTGCATGATGGTATGTCCGAGACAGGCCCCCACCTCGGATCGTCGGAGGCCCAGACTTCGCCGGCGTTGTCGGCCCGACGAAGCTCTTGCAGCGCATTCGTCCTCGCCTCCCGAGCGGCATCTAACGCGAGGTGGCGTTCGAGGCGGCGCTCCGCCCGCTCAGCCGCGCGGGTCTGCCAGAGCTCCTCGTCGGCGCTCTCCTCCCCCGGGTTGTTCCGGTAATACTCGCGGACGACGCGGTCTTCCATGGCGTCGACTAGGCCCTGAAACGCGCGGTGGCGGAGGTGGAGGTGGTCGGCGGCAGTGACGATCTGCGGCTTTGGAGCCCTGGCCTCCGCTTCCCAGACGGTGTGGCAGTCGTGGAAGTTCATCAGCGACCGCGGGCGGTTGAGGCGCCAGGCCGCCGCGTCCCAAGCGCGGGCGGCCTCCGCCGCCGTCTCAAAGGAGCCGAGGGGTATGCGGTCGTCCCCCCAGCGGATATCTGCGCTGAACATTCCGTTCTGCCGTGCTCGGACGCCGCGGAAGCCGGTGGTGCTGTTTCTCCTCGGAGGCATTGTGGAAGCGCGACGGTGCGTGGAGAGGAGTGGGCGCGTGGAGAGGAGAAGACGCGCTCGAGGCGCGACAGTTTATACCGCGCCCTCCTGGCCACGCGTCACAACTCCCGCGCCACACGTGAACTCCCGCGCCACGCGTGAACTCCCGCGCCACACGTCAACTCCTGCGCCACGCGTCAACTCCCGCGCCAGTTGTTAACGTCAACCGGTACTAAAGGCCTGTACAGGGGGGCGCACATTTCTTTTCTTCTTCTTTCTGTTTCCAAAGGGGGGTGTAGAACAAAATAAACGGTATCGCCGTCATACAGCCCAACCGTGGCTAGCTACTGGGTGCATATATCCATACCAAATGCACGGCTGGACGTATGACGGCGAATCCGGATGTTTTGTATTTGCTCGATGAACTGAATATATGATGTATCAAACCTTAAAGGGGGTGTAGAACAAAACAGACGGTATCGCCGTCATACAGCCCAACCGTGGCTACTGGGTGCATATATGCATACCAAATGCACGGCTGGACGTATGACGACGAATCCGGATGTTTTGTATTTGCTCGATGAACTGAATATATGATGTATCAAACCTTAAAGGGGGGTGTAGAACAAAACAATCGGTATCACCAGCATACAACCCTGCAGTGGCTACTGAGTGCATATATGCATA
This sequence comes from Alopecurus myosuroides, assembly GCA_028641055.1. NCBI lineage: Eukaryota > Viridiplantae > Streptophyta > Magnoliopsida > Poales > Poaceae > Alopecurus > Alopecurus myosuroides. The sequence continues at coordinate 89,261,322 of CM054058.1, forward strand.
CCAAATGCACAGCAGGGCGTATGCTGGCGAATCCGGATGTTTTGTATTTGGGAGATGAACTGAACGGTGTATGAAGCTGGGCTATATATAGGGTCCTCTGGCTCACAAAGTGTTGAGCTAGGGTTTTGATCCAACGGTTAAGAAACATCTCATCCAACGGCTCACAACAGCTAGAAAGAAACACACCGTAGCCCTGATCGTACGGCTCACAAACAGCTGGAAAGAAACACACCCCGGATCCAACGGCTCACAAGCGGTTGAAAGAAACACACGATCCGTGTGATTCTATCTGATTGGTCCAAACGAAACCCTAACCCATTAAGTCCGGTTGGTGTACCCAACCGGGACTAAAGGGATGATCCGTTTCTATTTTTCTTCTTGCCTTTCTTCTGATTGCGCCGTAATAACCATGGAACATCTTCATCATTTAACTGAATGCTTGGATCATCTTTGACTTTGAAGGGAGGAATTTCATCAAATTTATTGTAATCTTCTGACATGTCTGTCTTGTCCTCGACTCCCACGATGTTTCTTTTCCCTGAAAGAACTATGTGGCGTCTTGGCTCATCGACTGATGTATTCGCTTCCTTATCTTTTCTTTTTCTCGGTCTGCTAGACATGTCCTTCACATAGAAAACCTGAGCCACATCATTGGCTAGGACGAATTGATCATTGTCGTACCCAAGATTCTTCTGATCCACTGTTGTCATTCCGTACTTCGGGTCTACATTCACGCCTGACAAGTCGAACCATTTGCACGAGAACAAAGCGACCTTAAAGGAAGGTCCGTAGTCAAGTTCCCATATCTGCTCTATATAACCATAGTATGTGACCCTTTGCCCGTTGTCGTCTTTTGCATCAAACCGGACGCCACTGTTTTGGTTGGTGCTCTTTTTATCTTGGTCTGCCGTGTAAAATATGTTACCATTTATCTCGTACCCTTTAAAGGTCAATACAGTCGAAGATGGTTGCTTGGCCAACAAGTATAGATCATCTTCAACAATGTTGTCATTAATGAGACGTCTTTGCAACCAACCGCCGAAAGTCTTCGCGTGTTCTTTAGCAATGAAATCTTCAGGTTGCTCCGGGTATTCCGAGCGTAAAATATCCGTGTGTTCCTGGATATATGGAGCCGCCAAGCTGGAATTAACTAGAACTGTGTAGTGAGCTTGAGTGAAAGATTGCTCGTCCATACATGTTGTTGATTTCTTTCCTAGCGTGCCTTTTCCACGCAGTCTCCCCTCATGGCGCGACTGAGGAACACCGATCGGGTTCAGGTCAGGAATAAAGTCAACACAAAACTCAATGACCTCCTCTGTTCCATAGCCCTTGACCATGCTTCCTTCCGGCCTAGCACGGTTTTTAACATAATTCTTCAAGACTCCCATGAACCTCTCAAAGGGGAACATATTGTGTAAGAATACAGGACCGAGAACGGAAATCTCTTGGACTAGGTGAACTATGAGGTGCGTCATAATATTGAAGAAGGTTGGTGGGAACACCAACTCGAAGCTGACAAGACATTAGACCACGTCCTTCTGTAAACTTGGTAGAGTTGCTGGATCGATTGCCTTCTGAGAAATTGCGTTGAGGAATGCACATAGCTTCACAATGGGTACTCGCACGTTTTCTGGCAAAAGCCCCCTCAATGCAATCGGAAGTAACTGGGTCATGATCACGTGGCAGTCATGAGACTTTAGGTTTTGGAACTTTTTCTCTTCCAGGTTTAGTATTCCTTTTATGTTCGACGAGTAGCCAGACGGGACCTTGATACTGCTCAGGACTTGGAAAAAGATTTCCTTCTCTTCCTTGGTAAGAGCGTAGCTGGCAGGACCTTTGAAATTCTCTGGATTCATCAGGTCGTCTCGTTCGTGCATACGTTGGTGGTGCAGCCGTGCTTTTGGTGTATCTCTCGACTTCTTCCCATGCACGCCCAATAAGTTTAGCAAGTTCACGCAAATATTTTTCGTCACGTGCATCACGTCGATCGCAGAGCGAACCTCTAGAAATTCCAATAGGGTAGTTCCCAGAATATAGATTTCTTCTTCCACATGGCTACGTGGTTGTCGGCGTCATTCGGAACAGATTGTGCGCCAGGACCCTTACCAAAGATTACTTTTATATCTTTGACCATGTCATATATATCAGTACCTTTAGGGAGGGTTGGCTTCCTCCGTGTATCTGCCTCGCCTTTGAAATGCTTTCCTTTCTTTCTTACGGGATGCCTGTCTGGAAGAAATCGACGATGCCCCGGGTACACATTCTTGCCTATATGTATACTTCCAGTCTCGCCTAAACAGTGTGTGCATGCGATGTATCCCTTGTTTGACTGTCCTGAGATGTTACTAAGAGCGGGCCAATCATTGATGGTTACAAACAGAAACCCTCGTAGGTCAAATTCCTCTTGTTTGTACTCGTCCCACACACGTACACCTTCGTCAGCCCACAACTCTAAAAGTTCATCAACCAGTGGCCTCAGGTACACATCAATGTTGTTGCCAGGTTGCGACGGGCCTGGGATAAGCACTGGCATCATAATGAACTTACGCTTCATGCATAACCAAGGAGGAAGGTTATAGATACATAGAGTCATGGGCCAGGTGCTATGACTGCTACTCTGCTCCCCAAACGGATTCAGGCAATCTGTACTCAGACCAAACCTTAAGTTTGTTGCGTCACGTGCAAAGTCCTCGTACTTATCGTCGATGTTTCACCACTGCGACCCATCAGCGGGGTGTCTCAGCATATCGTCTTCCTTACGGTCTTCTTTGTGCCATCGCAGCAACTTGGCATGCTCTTTGTTTCGGAACAAACGTTTCAACCGTGGTATTATAGGAGCATGCCACAACACCTTGGCAGGAACCCTCTTCCTGGGGCGATCGTTGCCCTCAACATCACCAGGGTCATCTCGCCTGATCTTATACCGAAATGCACCGCATACCGGGCAGGCAGTTAAATTCTCGTGCTGACCGCGGTAGAGGATGCAGTCATTGATGCATGCATGTATCTTATGCACTTACAATCCTAGAGGGCAGACAACCTTCTTTGCTTCGTATGTACTGCAGGGCAGCACATTATCTCTTGGAAGCATCTTCTTCATTATTTTCAGCAGATTTTCAAAGCCCTTGTCAGATAATCCATTCTCTGCCTTCCATTGCAGCAATTCTAGGGTGGTGCCCAGCTTTTTCTGGCCATCTTCGCAATTTGGGTACAACAATTTTTTGTGGTCTTCTAACATGCGCTCCAACTTCAACCTCTCGTTTTCACTTGCGCAGTTATCTGTTCTTCACGAATGACCTGACGAAGATCATCATCAGACTCATCAACAATGTCCTCAAGTTCAGGCTCGTCTTCCCCCATTTCAGTATCACCGTGTTCACCGAACATAGGATAATTATCATCATCCTATTCTTCTTTATTGTCTTCCATTACAACCCCTCTTTCTCCGTGCTTGGTCCAACAAAAATAACTGGGCATGAAGCCTTCTTGCAACAGGTGGGTGTGTATGGTTCTTGAGTTATGGAAATTCCTCTTATTCTGGCATTTTTTACATGGACAAAAAATAAATCCATTCTGCCTGCTTTTCTCAGCCACATTGAGAAAACTATGCATGCCATTAAGGAATTCGGGACGACGTCGATCACTGTACATCCATTGCCGGTTCATCTGCATTATATAAATTTATCAACAACCATTATGCTAAATCATCATGACTAAATTAATTAATTAATACAAAAAGTTCATCACACGTTAATACCAAACTAGCGTATAGTGACCATACATATATAGTTCTCATAAAAATAAACACTGAAACCATCCATAAAAACTCTCTCTAATTAATGCATTTAAAAACAACAACAAATGCGATCAAAATCGCAACAAAGGTAACAATTGAACCGACGGCATAATGATACCAAGCCTCTTTACTAATTGCATATTTCCTAATCTTTCTAATCTTCAGGCGCATTGCGTCCATCTCGCTCTTGTGACCATCGACGACACCGGCAAGAACCTTTTCCAAGGTCATCTCCTCTCTTTCAGTTTTTCCCAACCTTTCTTCAGTTTTTTTCAATCTTTCTTTCAAGCCAACATTTTCTTGTTCAACTAAGTATAACTTCTCAACAATAGGGTCGATTGGCATTTCCGGTTCCACTACCTCCTAGATAAAAATATCTATGTCAAGTTGGTCGGCGTAAGTAATTGTCGTATAATCAGGAAATGAAAATATGTAGTGAAAAAAGATAATATACCACATCCGAATCATAGACTGGACGAGGGCCAACGGGGACGGATATCAAAACCATGGCGCTATGTATATAAAAAAAATCTTACACAATAAGAAAATTATATACAAGTAAATATATACGTAAATCATACAAATCAAAATTTGTTTTGGTAAATAAAAACAATAGGCTCACCAAGGTTGTGTCGGTGAGGGGCGATCGACGGCAGTGAGGAAGGGGACAAGGCGCGCGACACTAAAAAAACCATAAATCATAATTAATTTTGAGCTCAAATTGCATCAATTTGTATACATAACAAAATGAATAACAAATTCTAGCTTAGGCATTTCATCAAACACCTAGCTAGCACAACAAAAATGAAATGAGCAAGAAAACGAGCAAAATTTGCAATGCCGGAAGAGGGAATGTTGATGCTAACCATAGAACCGATGAGTACCAACAATCTTGACAAATGGTGGAGAAAAATGGGGATGGATTAGATCTCACAAGAGGAAGGAGAGAGCAAAAAATGGAGTTGAGCTCGAGCTAGAAAAAATGGAGCTGAGCTCGGGGTGGTATGTAGGGTTTAGGGGAGGGCTTTAGGACCGGTTTGTGTTACAAACCGGTTCTAAAGGATATGACAGCGGGACCCGCAGTTGCTGCAAAAAATGAGAAAACCTGTAGAACCGGTTTGTGATACAAACCGGTTCTAAAGGGTCTGTCCCCTGGGCCCCCCTCCTTGCAGCAAATGGCCCGCAAGGCCTTTAGGACCGGTTTGTGTTACAAACCGGTCCTAAAGGCCTTGCGGCCATTTCCTGCATGGGTGGGGCCCAGGGGACAGACCCTTTAGAACCGGTTTGTATCACATCCGGTTCCGTTGTGCTTGGCTCAATGCCCTGTTTTCTACTAGTGGTTATAGGCCACACCATGGATATGGATACGTTTTCCAGCATCATCACCCCATGGGTAACCAAGAAGCTCAGCCAACCTCCGGATAGAGGACTCACACTTCCTCGGCCCGGTCATCGAAGTAAGGGACACATCATCATTCTCCCCAATAGTGAGAGTGGCAAAGAACTGTTGAACGTCCCTGCAGTTGTAGTTCTACTGAATGCCTACAAGAAGGTCAAGCCCCAGCTTCCTTGTGATCCACACAGCCTCGTCGAAGTACTTAGAACTTCCCAAGGCATCTAAGTCAAGAACCTACTGGGAACATATAGGATGCTTCAACTTCGCATAGATCTCCCTCTAAATAAGCTTGAAGTCTCTCCTCCAGTAGTGAGGACTCTCAGCAGTGCGAGCCATGGTAAAGAAATGTCTGGCTCTCATAATCATGTACTCCCTCTGCTCATTGAGACCACAGTGGTGATCCTATCAAACTTGGCCTTCTTCGCCAATTCACGCCTCTGTCTCTCCTGGATAACTTCTTGTTGACGATGCTCATCATCAAGGGTGCTCCTCTGAGCAACCCTCACAGTATCCGGATTGGTGACTGGATAGTTGCAAGCATGAACACGGTACGTCCTAGTAGTGACATTGGGATTGGAGGCGGATGACTTAGTCCTTTTCCCTGAAAACACAACACAGCGAATCACAAAACCAGAGAGCAGAAGATAAGCACACATGTCCGGCCACAAGATGGAGGAAGAAAGCACCAAAAACTTCTAGGAAAGTTTCAAAGAATCCACACCGAAGTGTCCATGTCGGGGGGTTACCCTCGAGTAGGGTAAAGGCAAGTACTAAAGGCAAGATCAGAAGGGATGCTTGGCCGAGTAGCCGGCTACCCGGTACTTGCTACCCGGTCGACTGCTACTCGGTCCTGCACATAGATGGCCAGAAGGGCGAATCAAGGAAGTTATGTTCCTCCGAGTAGAAGAGTTGGCCCGAGTAGAAATGGCGGGATCCTACTCGGGCCAGAAGTCAAAGGAGCCGTTCTGACACCGGATCCCGTGTATCCCGGGTCCGTACTTTGGCACTATTCACGGCACTGTTCATCTGAGGACGGCGTGCCTGACAGCGACAGTGTGTCAGCAGGGCGTCGCAGGATAGGGGGGACCTACTCTGTGTTCGTGGCAGTGATAACAGATCGGTTACTTGGTTTTGCCCAACGACTTTCCGCACCGGACAAACTTAGAAGCCAAAGCTGTCAGCGGGAACTCGGAAGAAGGACGGTGTGCACACTATGTCGACATCTGTTTGTATTTGGCTGTATCCGGCTGGGCACCGAGTATATAAGGTGCCCTGCCCCCTCCTGCGCGAGGGATGCTGCTGACGCTGACCTAGATCCAGGAACCGGTTCACATTCTTGACCTAGTTCTTCACATAGAGAGAAGAGTGGCTACTCGGTAGCAAGAACACTTGTACTGTGGCTACTCGATGAAACACTAATATACAGAGAGAAAGGCAGGAGTAGGGGTTTTACCTCCTCACGAGGGCCCTGAACCTGGGTAGATCGTGTTGTCTGCAGTGCTTATTCCATACTTCACGCGGCTACTCGTCGCGTGATCCCTCCCCGAGCGCCTCCAGCGTCCTTCGTCCCCACAACTTTAGCCATCCTATGGCATCTGCCGTGACACCACCACAACAGTTGGCGCCCACCGTGGGGCAACCAGCGGCGCTGGCTGGAGTTTCCGTTCGGACGGGATCGATTTCTGATACCGGAGAGCGCTTGGTCTGTGGCCTCGTCCACAGATTTGGCTCCTTCGACTTCGTCACCGACAACGCCGGCGATTTCGGTGGCAGGGCCATGTCGGAGGGCGGCTCGGTGCTCTCTTTCGGCGCGCACCTCGTCTACGTCGCCACCTTCATCGACCGCGAGTACCCTGAGCTGCTGCATGTTGCGGTAGATCCACCTGCCGTCATCGCGGCACGCGGGAGGCCGTTGGGCCGCTCTGCGAACGTCGCGGAGGTGATGATGACCGGCCCTGCTGCTGACGCTGGGAAGGGCACGGCTGCTACCGCTGCGGGCGTCATCGAGGATCTCTGGCCCGAGTGCTGGCGGGAAGACGCACAAGCCCTACGAGAAGGAGTGCAATCTTCCCCTTTCCACTACTCCGACAATCCCTGCGTCTGCTGCGCGGACGGGTATGCCGCCTCCCACTGATCTCGAGCTCCTGACCATGAAGGCGCAGCTCGACCGGCAGCGCCAGGAGCTGCTCGCTGAGCAGGCGGAGTTGGAGAAGATTAGGCTAGAGCTTAGCCTAGATCAGATTGAGTACAACAAGGCTCACGGTTTTACACCAGTTGTTAGGAGAGCTAGCAAAGTAGGTGCTACGCGTCGCAACCTAGGCGCCGAGATGGCAACGGTTGTAGAGGCTCCCAGCCAGTCTGCCACCGCAAACACCTCCACTAGACCCAGATACAACACACCCGCCAAAACACTTAGAGCTGCTGAGGCCGTAGCTGCCGAGTTGCCGCATCTAGCTGGCGACGCGCGCGTCAGGCAGCAGGAGAGGCTAAACGAGCTGGTGCTAGAGGCTGCTAGGCAGAACGAGGAGTTCCGGAAAGCCAATCCGGGTGCTGGAGCTTCTCAGGTGGTGCACTCGCATGCGGCCAGGTCTAACGATCAGGCCTCATCACCGCACCCCAGTCGCGAGAGGAACCGAAGTGGCCATTCAGGCAAAAACAGGCAAATGCAGGTGTACGACCCAACTGTCGCCGCGAAACAGCTCGCTGTGCCGCGACAGTCCGGTCAGAAACACAACTCTGCTGGAGCAGGCTTGCAAGCCCATAAAGCTCATAGCCAAACGCGAGGTGGAGACCGCCCGGACTCTTCTCGGCAACCGGCTGCTCAGCCTGCACGGCAAAGGCCTCAGCAGCCAGCTGCTGCTCAGCCGCGTGCTGCTGCCCGAGTAGCCAACCCGGTAGAGCAACCTGTGGCCATGGAGGTGGACAGATATGATGATGGCAACTCGGCCATGGGATTGGCCGGATATGACATCCTGGATCGCGTGGGTGAGCGCGTGCTGGCACCTGGAGATGCAAGGCATCAGTTGGACCGGATCAGTCTATCTGCACGGCTTGAGAACACGGGACCTCCCGGCCCCGAGTGCTTTGGCCCCCGCATCATGAACGAGCCTTCCGTGAAGAACTTCCAGCTCGCAAGGGGCACCAAGAGCTACAATGGTAGCACCAAGCCGGATCCTGGATCTCGCCCCTTATCCAAAGAAGCAATCCGAGGATAAACTCACACAGTTGGATTAGTGATGGATCAAGTTATTGTGGCCGTAAGGCTATTACTAATCAAGGCATCATTAGTTAGGTGTAAGTTGTTCTGAGTACTTGTTAGCCAGTACTTTCACCAAGTCAACCATAACCGCGGAAAACACGGCTTCTCGAGAAGATTTACCCTGCAGGGGTGCACCAATTTGGCCGTACACGTAAGAATAACCCGCCAGATGGAATGCCTCCCACCAAGCGGGGCACTCAACACAACTCAACTCTTCTTCGCATCAAGCCCAAAGAACCCCGTGCAGTGAGCGCACGGCTAATCAAGCCCCACGAAGAAAAGGGGACCCTCATAGCACTCTAAGAACGTGTCTCCCTAAATGCCGACTACAAAAGTTCCACCCTGGCCTGGGCTCGCAAAATATATGCATGCGGCAAATGGAAAACCCGAACTAAATGAGGCGATTTGGACGAGATGCGAATCGAATCAAATTGAGGGGGGTGCCCGTACACGCTTCCCACATGTGGATAGTGCGCTCATCATGGATCAGTAGACAAGACCCTTTTTCCTAATTAGGGTCGACACTAGCTGGCCTCAAAACCACGCCGGGCCTCCTTCCGGTGCCTTATCATCAAATTATTATTAACCACAAGATTAACAGGTTGATTGTTTAAACATCGAGCCCCATAACATAATAGAATATGATAACAGAAAGTAACGGACAACAGACTCGAGCAACAACAACCCTAAGCATGCTAGTAAGACACGGGCAACAAGCAATAGGGTATAGGTGTGGAGGTGAGGCTATATTAGGGTTAAAGGTTAACATGTGATAGGATCGAACACAAGCAACGATTCATATGGCTAGCAGAATAGACAACGGAAAGTATCGGTATCCAAGGTTGAAAGGAACACAATGGTTCATGTGAGTGAATACTTGCCTGCAAGCTCAGCAGCCTGGTATTGAGCTAGATCCTCAGAAGGGGTGTCGTAAAGCTCGTCTGTCTCAACGTCGTCGTCTATTCGAGAAGAAGCAAACGAACAACGCAAAGAGACAAGCAATCAATAACATGGCATAATGCACAATCATGGGATGATGCATGTCAATTTAATGGATGCATCAGAATAAACTAGTTGACATGGTAACATGTTTAAATGGACCCACATGCAATTGGATTGCAATGGAGAGCCCATGACTTAAGGTTGAAACAAATGATCTACTAATAATTAACATGTGAAAGTTGATTAGCATGATGCATGCATGATGAACACAAAAGAAAACAACAATAGATGCAAGTAGAAATGAAATTTGACAAGTTTGGAAATTTGTTTATTAAGTTAAGAAATTTTGGTTTCTTAAAGGTGTCACACAAGCATTTGTTGTTTTCATCAAGTTAAATTGTTCAAAACGGATAACAAGGTTCATATTTGAATAAAACACAAAATTTTAGGTGGATTACATGTTTCACTTGTTGAAAAAGGATTTAGAATGAATTACTTATGAATTAAACAAGCTTAAACAAGATTTAATTGAATTTAATTCAAGTATGAATTTATTTGAATTTTTATTTGTTCGAAACATTAAACCAAATTCATATTTGAAAAGTTTATGCTTTTCTAGTTTGAGAACATATTTTATATGTTCAAAAATAATTTAATTTGAGCAAGTTATGAATTTAGCAAATTTAAATGATTTAAATAAGGTTTAAATTAGTTAAGCAATTTTAATTATTCAAAACATGAAACAAAATTTATATTTGGAAAGGTGGTTTGAAATAGCATGGAAAACATATTTTATTTGTGTTATTTGAATTAAGTTTGAATTAGTTATGCATTTAACCAAAATCAAGATGATTTGTTTGAATTTGAAATTTGAATGCATTTGAATTATTCAAAACAGAATACAAATGTTTTAAATAGGTAGAGAATTTAATTTGGTGCAGTGTACATATTTTATTTACATTATTTGGAATTATAAAATAAAAGTTATTAGCATATTAAAATTAGGGACCAATCTGTGAAGAAAAGGACTTAATTTAAAAAAGAAAAAGGCTGAAAAAATGTTTTTCACTCCACTGACAGAGGGCCCCTGGGCCACGGTGGCCCGCGTGTGTGCACGCGTGGCAGCACAGGCCACTGGTAGGTGGGGCCTGCCTGGCGAGCGTGGCGCGCAAAAATTGCGGGGGTTAATTCCGCCCGCGGGGACTCGAACCCAGGGCTCGGGCGCGCGCGCACAGCACCGCTACCACTGCACTGCGAATCGGTTTGTTGACAGAAGGGATGTGCAGGGAGGATAACCTTCAGTTACGCGCTAACTGAATTTTCTTCAGTTAGCTGCAACTGAAACTGACCGGCGGCGAGCTGCCGCTGCGCTGCGCTGGGCTGCGTGCTCGTGCTGCTGTGGATGCTCGCATGCTAGGGTGTTGCTGTGGTTGTGCTGAAGCAGAGAGAGAGGAGGGTGGAGCAGGGTGTAGCTCACCCTCGATGTAGTCGTGGCAGAGGCCCGGGGCAGTGAACTACGGTGGCGATGTCGAGGACGGCGGCGACGCTCCGGTGGATCTTCACGGCTGCTGGGGGGTCGAGGCTGTCGAGGAGGCGACGGGGAAACAATTCCAGCAGCTAGCCCGAGGGGAGGGGAAGTAGATCGCCGGCGATCATCGGATGTTCAGAGGTGGGTGGCGCGGTGAGGTTCAGGACAGAGAGGAAACGCCGGTGAGAGAGAGAGAAGCGACGGCGGAGAGAGAGGGAGAGGGTGGAGCAGGGCTAGGGCTAGCAGCTCGGGCCTAGGGTTAGGTTATATAGGGGCGTAGGGGCGCGCTCGGCCGTTGCTGCTCCGCCTCTGCAGACGTGGACGCCTGCATCGCCCTGCCGTACAGGGAGGAAGAAGACCTCGAAGAGGTAAGCAGGCCCTGGGGTGTGGTGGGCTGGTGGGCGCAGCCCACCTGGCTGGCCTGCCCACCCCTCTCTATTTCTTTTATTATTTTTCTTCTGTTCCTTTTTTTTTGCTGAAAAGAATTAGGAAGAAAAAGAAAGGTTTTGGGGTTTAGAAAATTAGGGCAAATTTTTTATATTACTTATTTATGTTAACAGCACAAAGTGCAACTTTTGTTTTTTACAAAATGATTTGAATTTAAGTGATGTTTGCAATTTGTTTAAAATTTGAATGAGATTAATATTAATTGAAAATAATTAAACTTAAGCAAATAAGTTTTAAAGTCAAGTTTCTTTGAAGCAAGTGAATGAATAATTTGTAATTTTCATGATTTCAAATTGGTTGCTGTTTGGAAACATATTTGAATTTGAATGCAAATTGCATAAAGTGAATTACTAAAAGAACAAATCAATAGTTTGAGCTTTTCATTTTTAATGGAAACAAATGGATGTTTTATTTGAACTTTTTTATTTGGAAAATTGTAACAGAGCAAGTATGAAACAAGACATTTGAATATTGTTTGAATTTCAATTGTGAAAACAAAGGAAAACAGATGGAAACAAATGCAAGCAAAGTAATGAGTATGATGACATGATGCAAAACTTTAATAAAACAAGAAACAAACATTCTAGGGTGGTTTTTCATACTTGGGATGTTACATGTTTCCAATAGACTTAGAGCATGACTCCCCCCGAGTAACCCTCTACACTGAGGTGGAGGCGAGAGAAGCTCGAGAAGATGACGTTGACCTGCTCGAAGAAGCAAGAGAGCTCACTCTGTCACGTTCAGCTATCTATCAGAAAAACATGCGGCGTTATCATAGCCGAAAGGTGAACCCAAGGGTTTTCCGAGAAGGAGACATGGTCCTTAGGCTTGTGCAACGCACAGCCGGGATGCACAAACTGTCTCCTCCATGGGAAGGGCCCTTCATTGTGAGCAAAGCGCTGCACAATGATGCCTATTATCTTGTAGACGTGCGTACATCACAGGAGAACAGGGCGGATAAAGCTGGAGAGGAATCCAAACGCCCCTAGAATGTAGCCCTACTTCGTCGCTTTCATTCGTGAGCAAAGATATGTATGTACTCTCTTATCCGAGTTAAAATTCTACTTTGCGATCTGAAATTGAACTCGGGAACTGCCCTCGTCCAAAATTGCTCTGTGTGTTTTTACTCGGCTTCACTTTTGTCCACTCGGTTGCTCTGCTTAAAATTTCACGAGTACATTTAGTATTGTGTTTAAACCTACATGCCAACTCTTCGACTCTGCTGCTGTCCGAAACCCGGCTTCATGGCAAGCAAGAGAACAAGCAAAAGGTCAATGAGCACAAGAAAAATTACTAAGGAAAGAAAAAGTGCAGGAACCGAGTAGGGAGTCTTTTACTATTGTTTTTTGTTAACTCCTTTTCGGATAAGTGGTGGGCTGTGTTACTATGAGTGTTTCTAAGTGGCTAAGTATTTGCAACTCCATCTTTGAAGTCTTGTGACTCGAATACCAAAAAAGCAACAAGTTGCGGGTAAGAGCTGAGATAAAAAGGAAGAGCGAATAAGAAACGCAACTCGGGGACTTGCATGATAACGCAACCCGGCATCGAGCCAAGGCTGCTCAAATTGATTAAGTTAAAAACGTCAACTGAGAATAAAACTGGGTAGCAAAGGAAAAGCATAATTGTTTCGATACATCTGCACCCGGCTCCCGGGGATCTGATAAAAGTTTTAAGGATAAAGTTGCAAGAAGTAATCAGGTAGAGGCAGCAGTGTTCTCGACGTTGGCCTTGGCAGCTTCAGCGTCGGCGTTGGCCTTCGCAGCTTCAGCGTCAGCGTTGGCCTTGGCAGCATCAGCTTCCGAGCTGGCGATGTCAGTCGTCGCAGTTTCCGCTTCTGGATTGGTGGCAGCCTGGTCGGAGGTGGCCGTGGCCACCGAGGTGAGGTCCATCGCGGAGGTGGAGGCAGCAGTCTGAGCGCGGAGTCGCGCCGTGTCATCGAGAGCCGCACCTGATGAAGTGCCGAACTCAAGGGCCGCGGTGTCAATGGTCATCTCCACGCTCTCGGCCTCCTCGTTGCTGTCCGCGACGACCGCGGCCTTCCCCTTCCCGGTCTTGTTGTTCTCACTGTCGAAGCAGCTCAGGCCTTCGGACTCGGTGGCATCCTCGTCATCATCCTCGCCTTCATCCTCGCCTTCCACGTCCGTGTCGGGATCGGTGAGTCCGCGCGCAGTATCCGCGTAGGAGGCGATCTCGTACGCGACCAACTGGCGACGAGCCACGCAGTCGGAGTTCTTCTCCCACCTCGAATCCTGGCGCATCTCGAGGATAAGGTTGAGATCGAGATTATCGTACCAGCTGCAGACGAAGAGGAGCAGCATATCAGCGCCTGCCCGAGCTCCGGATGCTCGCCATTTCTTCAGCTCGGCCTTGACGCCATTCAGCTTCTTGGCAAGTCCGCGAATGGTTGCTGGCGCAGAGTCCCGAGGCCAGAACAAGTCATGGAGCTTGAAGGCAGTGCGCACCAGATCGGTGCCCACGCCCCTCAGACGCTGGAGCTGCCCCTGCATGTTTGTGAAGCAGTCTTCAATTGAAGCTTTAGTATCCATGGGCTGCCCCTTCTCGGTGCGAGCTGCTTGGGCCTTTGAAAGAGCAGGTTTGCAGGCCGAGCAAAGGTCGGGAAAGATTTCTGAAAAAGCTATCAAAAAGATTAGAAACAGAGAGAGAGAAGAGAAGCGAATCAGGCAGCAGAGAAGCAAAAGGAATAGCGAAGCGCAGGGAAGCGGGTACTTACTGTTCAACTCGCAGAGTAGCGACTGCAGCGTCTTCTCCCATGACTCCTCGTCGGCAACGTGCCTTTCTTCCACCCTCCGGAACTGGGCCAGCTGGAGCATGAGATCCGAGTTGCTCTTCCTCAGCGTATCGCACTCCAGCTCAAGAGCCCTTTTCTCAGCCTTGGCAGTCGCTTCAAACTTTTTCTTCTCGGCTGCTATCTCGTTCTTCTCGGCAGCTATATCAACGGCTTTTTGGAGAGCGGTTCGCAGCTGGAGTTGGAGAGGTTTCAACTCGGTGGTGTATTCTTTCTTCAGCTCCACAGCCTGGCTCGCCAACTGCTGCTGCACCTCGGCGAGTTTGAGGCAGTCAAGATGCTCCTCGACAAATTTCTTATGGTCTTCTGTGAAGAGCAAAACACGATCAACAGAGTAGCAAAGATGGGAGGAAGGAAAACAAGCCGAGGAAAACACCAACTCACCTTCCAGCCTTTTGATCGTCGTTTGACCGCTCTCAATAAAAGCGCGACAGTTCGCATGCTTCTCTGCGAGGGTCTTAAACTTGCCTGCAGAAAGGAATCGATTAAAGCAGAAAGCAAAAGCGGGCGTAAACACAAAACGCAGGAACCGCGTAGCTAACACTAGTAGGGAATGGCTTATAGCCACCACCATACCGCTGGCGAACCAGAATGGCTGTTGCCCAGCGCTAATAGTGCTGGCGAACAACTATGCCTGTTCGCCAGCACTACCGCTGGCGAACAACCATCCTTGTTCGCCAGCGGTATGCCTGGGCCCCACCTGCGCGCGGTTTGAAATGGTAGCGCCGCTGCCTTATTTTACCGCTGGCGAACGGCCTGTATTGTTCGCCAGCGCTACTCCCACAACCGCTGGCGAACAGATGCTTCTGTTCGCCAGCGCTAAGATGTGGGCCCAGCACGCATCTTAGCGCTGGCGAACAGAAGCATCTGTTCGCCAGCGGTAGTCCGCAGATATTGCCACAAAGTGGCACCCCCACCTACCCACTTTCCCCTCCACTCTCTCTTCTTCACCTTGTTCCCTCTTCTCTCTCTAGCTCGAAATTATGCCAATTTCTTCACCCTCCTACCTTATTTTGAACCAACTAAATTTATTTTAGTTGGTATATATATGTTTATCTCCCTCCTAACATCATTTCTACCCCAAATTTTCCCTCCCTAGCCATCTAGATCTAGAATTAACCCCTTTCTCTCCAAAGCTCCAAATTTCTCCGGATATCATCGTGTGGGCATCTATTCATTTGAGGTGTGATGAATGATAATATATAATTAAATGAGTTTGTATATAAATTTTGTCCGGATACACGCGATATGCAATATGTGTGAAATTTCACCGGATTCAACAATGGTCGTGTGATGGAGACGATAAATGCATGTGTGCGCAATTTGTTGTGGAATGAAATTGAGTAGCCAACTATCGCCGGAATGTTGATTCATTTCCGTCTCGGCATAGTTTGGCACTCCTCTAACCTCCAATTTGTAGGAAGGTCATGCCGATTTTTTTCCGTGAATATCGCAATATATATATATATTATGTTTGGTTCTAATATTAATTATATCGGCGCGCGCTCTCGTGCAGGCGACATATAATGGTGGTCGTTAAGAGTGAACGTGTCGTGAATAGTTACTTGAGACACGCGACAGAAGACATGTTACAAAATGGCCGCAAGGAGATACGATGTCCATGTCGAAAGTGCAAACTAGGGGGCTTGCTCAATCCCTTTACCGGAGACTTGCTCAGTCACCTCCTAAGGTATGGTTTCATGGATGGGTATAACAGTCAGTGGGTAAGTGATGATGAAGATGATGAAGTCCATGGGGCGGCGGCGGTAGGAAATGATGTGCAACAGGACAATAGCAACGATCGAATAGAACTACAGCAGGACCAACTACAGCAGGACCAAGATCAGCCTTATGACCCAGCACATGATCATGGAGAAGATGTTGAACAAGACGTGGAAGAAGATCACGAGGACACAGGGACACCCCTAACGGAAGTTGTGCGTGACCCTCATCTGAAAGAACTGCTCTTGAGAAAGACGACTAACTCGATATCTGCTGCTAGAGAGCAATCGAAGCTGGCGCAACTAGAGATAGACTCGAAGACACCGTTGTATGCAGGCTGCGGTCCGGGAGAGTCCCGCCTGAGAGTGGCCCTCGATGTTCTGCAGATGAAGGCGAGATACAAATGGAGCGACATAAGCGTCGATGCAAGCCTGCAATACTGGCACGATGTCCTTCCAGAGGGCAACACTTGTCCTAAAAGTTGCGACGAGGCCAAGAAAGTCGTGTGCCCCTTTGATTTACCTCACGAAAAATACCATGTGTGCATCAACGATTGCTACATTTATCGGAAAGAGGACGCGAACAAAACCATTTGTCCAGTTTGCAGCGCCGCTCGATACAAGAAAGGGAAGAAGAAAGCTCCTCGGAAAGTTGTGTGGTACTTTCCGCTCATTCCCCGTCTGCAACGGTATTTCGCGGACCGCAAGGAAGCAGAGCTCATGCGCTGGCACGCGAAAAGGAGGAATAAAGTTTTGAAAGATCCAAATCGAAGTGAAAAAGTAATTCTGACACATCCTTCAGATGCAAGTCAATGGAAAGCAATTGACTGTGAATATCCAACGTTCGGGGCGGAGGCAAGGAACATCAGGTTGGGTGTGAGCACCGACGGACTCAATCCGTTTGGCAACCAGAGCAGCACCCATAGCACCTGGCCCGTGTTTGTATGGATGTACAACATCCCTCCCTGGTTGTGCATGAAGAGGAAGTATATTCACATGAGTATGCTAATTCAAGGGCCGAAACAACCAGGCAACGACATAAATCTATACCTGAAGCTGCTTAAAGATGAGCTGGAAACGCTATGGGCCGAGGAAGGGGTGAACACATGGGACGCCTTCGGTGAACAATATTTCCCAATGAGAGCTGTCTTACTCTGTACGGTTCACGACCTACTAGGCTACGGATATGTGGCGGGCCAGGTGTGCCACGGACATAACGGTTGCGTGAGGTGCATGGATGACCCCACGTTTATGCAACTTCCGAAAGATCCTGGGTCTTCGAAAACAGTTTTCGTTGGCCATCGAAGGTGGCTACCCAACAAAGACCCGTGGAGAAGGCGAGGAGACCTTTTTAACGGTGAGGATGAGCTCCGTGGACCTCCACGTAAGAGGTGCGGCGAAGAAATCTACAATTTGCTGAATGATTGGAAGGAATGCCCAGAGCCTGGAAAGAAGCAAAAGGCGCCAAAACCGCTTCTGGATGTATGGAAGACGAGGTCGGTGTTTTGGGACTTGCCATACTGGCCCATTCTCGATACGCCTCACTGCCTTGATCTGATGCATATCACGAAGAATGTGTTTGAAAGTTTGTTTGGCACGCTGCTCAACATGCCGGAGAGGACCAAAGACGGGGTGAAAGCAAGAAACGACCTGAAATATTTTGGTATTAGGGTAGATCTTCAGGGGGGACGCCCGGATGATGACGACGGCGATCAATCGTGTGATGAGGAGACGGAGGGTCGCAAGGCCAAAAGGGTTAAGAGGAATGACTATTACTGCCCCCCCTCCTGCTTCACTCTTAGTCCGGACGAGATCACAAAATTGATGATGTGCCTTCTCGGAGTCAAAGTACCTAGCGGTTACTCAGGGCTAATAAGCAGATTCCTCGACGCGCAGAAACAAAAGTTTAGCGGGATGAAGTCTCATGACTGTTACGTGATGATGACGCAGATACTTCCGGTTGCGATCCGCGGAATAATGGACAAACACGTCCGGGAAACCCTGTTTGGCCTCTGTAACTTCTTCGACGTTATATCTCGAAAGTCGATCACGGGGAAGCAGATCTCAAGGCTGCAGGAAGAGATTGTCGTGATACTATGCGAGCTTGAGATGTACTTTCCACCATCATTCTTTGACATATGTGTTCATCTGTTGGTCCATATCGTGGACGATATCATCCATCTCGGGCCGTTGTTCCTGCACAACATGATGCCGTTTGAAAGGATGAATGGGGTCATCAAAGGATATGTTCGCAACAGAGCTCGTCCGGACGGAAGCATCGTTCAGGGCTTTCTCACCGAAGAGTGCATCTCTTTCTGCACGAATCATATGGACGTGGAGGACCCAGTTGGTCTGCCCAGAAACAAGCACATTGGCAAGCTCGATGGAGTAGGTCACAAAAATGGACGTAGAGAAGTGCATGTGGATCGGGCTTGTCGACGCACCGACTTTAACAGGGCAAACTTAGTAGCTCTCCAACACATTGACATGGTCGATACTTGGGTGGAAAAACACAAGAGCTCGATTATGAAAAAGTACAGTGAACAAGGCAAGCGGAGGACCGAAGGAGAAATAATCAGAGAGCATAACTCCACTTTCTTGCGTTGGTTTAAAGATGTGATCGTCGCTAATCCACCGCCAAGGGATTGTGCGAAAAATAAACTATTGTACGCCTTGGCACATGGCCCAGCTCCCAACCTAGCGACGTTTCAAGCATATGATATCAACGGGTTCACTTTCTACACAGAGGAGAAAGACAAAACTTCCGATTATCAAAACTCAGGGGTAACGATGGTATCCTACACCGGTGACAAAAGTTAAGATACTACGGAAGGATCGAGGAGATATGGGAGCTTAACTACTCTGGAGAGAAGGTGCCTATGTTCCGCGTCAGATGGGCTAGGATGTCGACCGCAGGAAAGAAGACCAATACTTTACAACCATGGTTATTCCCGAGAGCCGGAACCTCATCAAGCGCGAATGTCACCAGCGCAAAATGAGCCATGGGTATTGGCTAAGCATGTGTCACAATGCTTCTTCATAACAGACCCCGCAAGGCCTAGCCGTGTTGTCGTGAGGAGAGGGAAAAGAAATATCATCGGAATGGATGGAGTCCGTTGATGAGGACGAGTTCGACACGTTCGGCGACCCAAATATTGACGATGATCAAGAAGATGATGATTATAGTCATGCAACATACACAACAAGAAGAAGCAGAACTACGCTACCTAGGCATGGTCCTTCCATTCAGAAGAAGAAGTCATAATGTGGGGTTAAATTATGCAACTTCGACCAAAAAAGGCAAAAAAAATCAAACACTGATGAGAAACTATGTATATATTTTTCTGCCAATTGTATGCGACGAAACTATGTATATGCATGGATCAACTAGTCTGATATCGATGTGCACTTATTATAAATTTAATGTACCTTGTTCTTTATTTCAAATGTGTGGAATTATATTATTTGAAACATAAAGGAAACCAAATAGAAATTTGTTTTCATACTTGCTCTGTTACAACATTTGAAATAGAAATCACAAATGAAAACAACCAATTTGTTCCATTTTATTCCATGTTGTTCACTTATTAAATTGTTGGGTTTAATCAAACAATTAATTCAATCAATTAATTCCAAATCACTTCCAAACTCAAGTCAAATTTTCAAATCAGCA
This sequence comes from Alopecurus myosuroides, assembly GCA_028641055.1. Taxonomy (NCBI): domain Eukaryota; kingdom Viridiplantae; phylum Streptophyta; class Magnoliopsida; order Poales; family Poaceae; genus Alopecurus; species Alopecurus myosuroides. The sequence continues at coordinate 89,280,890 of CM054058.1, forward strand.
CCCAACTTGAGTTTATGAAAATCACCAATCAATTATACTCATTTAAACAAATTAAATCATAGGGGTCACCCTATTAAAATGTTGTTTTCATTAAGGTTTAATTAATATTAAAATTCATTCAAATTTTGGTTCAAATGCAAACAGCAAGCAAATCTCAACATTTTTGAAAACAAGTCTTGGCAATTGTTTGCTATTGTTCTAAACATCTTAAACTAATTTTCCTAGAAATTTTGCTAACCTAAAAGCCTTCTTTTTCTTCCATTTTTGTTTCAGCAAAAATAAAAATAAATGAAACAGAAAATATAAAAGAGCAAGTATTTGGAAAACAATTGAAAACATAAAGGGAATAATGAAAAACAAAAAAAACATTATTATTTGTGATGTGTTTGAAATTAATTTGTAATGTGTTTGAATTATTATAAATTAAATGTCTTTGAATAATTTAAACAAATAAAGAAAACAAAAAAAAACATTATTATTTGTAATGTGTTTGAAATTAATTTGTACTGTGTGTTTGAATGATTATAAATGAAATGTATTTGAATAATTTAAACAAATAAAGAAACCAAAATAAAACATAAAGAAAAAACAGTAATGCTTCTCAAAATAAAGAAATAAAATGAAAAAGATAGCGCTGGCGAACATAGCTGCCTGTTCGCCAGCGCTATGTTACCTCTGGCGAACCGTACTTTGTTCGCCAGCGGTATGGTCGTAGCGCTGGCGAACAGACAGTGGTGTTCGCCAGCGGTATTCCAGCGCCAGTCACTTACGCGTGGGCCCCCCACCTCCTCTCTGCACACATCACTCTCGCGCGCGGGACTTAGCCGTTTCAACTCTCGATTCGCATCGACGACACACGACGCCGATCGCCCCTCGGCCAACTACCCCCGCGCCGCCGCCGTCAGTCTCCGACGAGCTCCACCGCGGCCACTGCCCCACTCTCCACTGCCCCACTCTCCGACGAGCTCCACCGCCCACTGCCACTCCACCCCTGCGCCCCGAGCCACACTTCCAACCCTGCCCCGAGTCTCCGGCGAGCCCCGAGCCATCGCGCGCCCCTCCCTCCCTCTCCGGCGACGCTCTCCTTCTCTGGCGACGCCCCTACCCCTCCTCGGCCTCATTGCTGCGCCGAGGGGCCGTGCTCGCCCTCGATTCTCCTTCCTCGTCTCCTGCCCGCTAGGTGTTCGATAGAACACCTGTGAGAGGTAATTTTGCTATTTGTTGAAATGGGAGTACATCTGTAGATTTTTTTCTGTGTTATAGTTCATAGATTGGTGTGATGCAATTTCCTTTGTGAAATGAATTGGCAATTCTTGGTACATGTCTGTTCATAGTTCATATATATTTGTGGGTGTGTACGTTCATGGATCCAATTTAAATGCAGAATGAAACAATGCAGTATGTTCAGGTTTATGTTTGGCTGAAACTGCCTGAGCACGATATATTGCATACCAACAGATGCCACAACATTCAGAAACTAGAATTTGCTATCTCGGCAGATCCATCTATCATAGCTAAACTTGTCCTGCAATAGCAGTTGTTGCAATGAAGTTTGAATATTTTGCCAAACCAGTAGCTTTACCACTTGTCATTTTTAGGGAAATATTTTGATGCTTGTGCTTGTGCTTGCAGTAATTAAAATTAGCTAAAATGGTTGCTTCCTCTGATTGTTCAAGTCTTGTGCTTGTGTTGTTGCTAAAATGGTTGCACAGAAACAATAGATTGCTAAAATGACTGCAGTTCTGACCATTTAAGCAATGAATTTCTCTAGTGCTCCCTTATGGCAATGGGGTAATCTACATGCCCTTTTATTCACTGGTTTAGGCCCTGGTTGCATATTAATTTGATGATCATAATCTCTTGTTGGAGGTAACTGGTCTAGCTCAAAGAATACATCTTGGTAGCTATCCAATACCTTTGTAATTTATCATGATATTTCTACTGTGCTAGTTGTAGGTTCTGCTGCAGTGGCAAACACTATGGCATCAGTGACCTCATGATGTAGCAATTTCTCCATTCTTGCCATGTCAATTACCTTACATTCTATAGTTTCCTTGCAGTCAAAGAATACCACTGATTTGTGCCCATAGTAATTGATAATCTGCATATGTGGATTTTATTTGATAATCTGCAGAAGATCCATGGTAGATAATCTATATGTCATATGAAAATGAAATGTCAAAACTTTGGTTTTTAGGTTCCTGTATATTTCTTTCCACACTTCATTTTCGTCTAATGTGATGTTGTTAGTAAAGAGGAAAAAATTAGGTTAGTTGTTAGTTTTAGTATCAGCATAGCATCGATATCGCGCAAGGTTCTGGTGCTCCACTAGGTTAGTTCATATACAGCAGCCTAACTGAACCTATTAAACAATATACAGGAACCTAAAAACCTATTATTGCTTTGGCTTTTGCTGGTTATTGGTGTGCTTTTGTTCGGTTGGTGTCGCACTTGGACCAACTGGTTATCCTGTTTTACTGTTTTTTTTTCTCTTTTTGGTTTGCTCAAGTGATGATACAGCTAGCATGCAACACAATGGTTTTTATTCACTTAAACATATTCAAGTGATGAATCTGGTTGGTGGTGATGGATGGTGGTGTATGGATGGTGGTGATGGATGGTTGTGATGGATATGGCGTGGTGATGATGGATGGTGGTGATGGATGGTGGTGATGGATGGTGGTGATGGATGTGCCCACCTTCGTGTGGATGACGATGATAATATGAGGGGTGGGATCTATTATATGAGGGGTGGGATTTTATGTGCAGGTACCCCACGTGAGTCCCAATTTTGCTGGAATGTTGATTAATTTCCGTTCCGGCAAATTTGGGTACTCCATTTGTGATATTTTTAGCAAAGGTCATGCCGAAATTTTCCGTGAATTTTGGCATGATCTTTGCTAAAAATATCACAACTTAGAGTGCCCGAGAAATTTGGACTCATATGGGGTACATCGTCTAAATTGTAGGATTTGTTGAACTTATTTCGGGTTTTCTCTCCTTCCTTAGATATGGCTCACAACGACGAGGCGGGTGGTTCTGGTCTCGGACACGGCGGAGACAACGACGATGCGTGGCTTTCTATGCTAAGCGCCGGAGGCGGACCCGTAGATCCGCACCCGGATCTAGAGATGGAGGGCGACGATGCAGACGACGAGATGGACGAAACCGTTCGCCAGGAGCTAGAGCGACACAACGATACATCGGGCGCAGAAGGTGATCAAACCGGTAGTGGCACCGGGGATACCGCCTCCGGTAGCGAGGCGGCGGCTAGGCGCAAAGAGAGGCGACACAACATGCTCGCCACCATGCGGGAAGAGTTCACGGAAGTGGACCCCAGCGGTGCTCCCATCGAGCCGGAGAGTTATGCCAAGGGCTATGGAAACCAGATAGGCTGCATAGCTCGAGACTTCGGCAACGTTAACATGGAGCACATCAAAGCTAAAGAAAACACGGCTCATGCCGCCCTGCTGATTGAGAAGCTGCACACAAGGTATAAATTCCCGGATCCTTACGACAACCAGGACCTGAAGAAGAATCTGGTCAACTCCTTAGCACTGAACAAGTTCGCCAAAGCGTTTACGACTTGGAGATCCAGTTTGCGGCAGATGCTTGCGAAGGGTAAGGATTTTGATGAGATCCATAAGATGTGGCCCTCCATTTCCGAGGAAGACTTGGCCCAATTCAAGATCGACGAACTCAAACCGGAAAGGATTGCGCTGACTAAATGGGGGAAAGAACAGCGAAAAAAGAACATTGGCCCTCACAATCTCGGAAGCCGGGGTTACCTTGGGAAGCAGAAAGTATGGGCCAAGGAGGATTCGAAGAGAGAAGGGCCGAACCCGTTTGACAAGATCACCGACCCGCAGGTGAGAAATTTTGTCAGGGCCCATTACAGGGAAGATCCCAAAAAGCCCGGCGATCTTGAGTTGAACGAGAAGGTCAAGCTGCTCGAGGATAAGTATATCGAGGAACAAGAAAAAGAACGCCTATCTCAATCTGACGCGGGGTCCTCGGCGACGACGAACAAGGACCCGTATGACACCCCTTTCATTAGGGCGCTTAACGCGATGAAGGGAGTGCCCCTTGACAAGAAGCCGAATCGTAGCCATGTGCATGGCCTCGGAAAGGGTCATCGGCATGCGCAATACTACCCCGACACCAGGGAAAAGCGCAAGGAGCGGAACAAGGGCCCGGAGAAGACGGTCGACGAGCTTGTGAACGAGAGGCTCAATGAGCTCCTCCCTACCATCTGTTCGACCGTCGCTCAGTCCTTAGCGCCGTGGATGCTAGGTGGAGGACAAGGGCCGCTCCCGCAGATAAACGTAGCCCAAATTGTGCAGCCAGCGCCGCAGAACGCGGCCCCCGTCGTGGCGCCGCAGAACCCGGCCCCCGTCGTGGCGCCGCAGAACGCGGCCCCCGTCGTGGCGTCTGCTGCGCGGAACGAGCCGACCCCCAACCCTCAGCCGGAAGGTCGCAAAGATCCGTCGCCGCCCCGCCACATCTCATCAACGCCGCCGCCGACACTTAGCGGTCCATCCCCCTTGTCCGAGCTCAATGCCCTCACGGTAATTCAACGTGCACTGCTTAATTATATATTATGACTTGATTCGTGACGGCATCAGTCTCTAACAACGATCGCGCGACGTTTCGCAGGCCGACGAGACGGGATGCACATTGCTCCTTAATGTGAACGGCGAGTTAAAGGACGTCGCCAAAGGAAAAATCATCACACCTCTGAACCGCGTATCCCACGGCGTTCGTATGCCCGAGGACGTGTTCAGAGTGACATTAAGTCGGGTGCTCCCTGGTTGCGGTGCTCTCGATCCTCCGAACCAACCACCCGCAGCCGACAGCGAGTTGAACCTGGAGCAATGCTTGGTTTGGCCATTGACCTGGCCGAAATCACTAATTCGTTTGGAAAGTACTCCTGCCAACACTCCAACACCGGTCCAGGGGTCGGGGCACCCGAGCCAACACAAGGATTTCTCACCTGCAAAGTCCGTGCAGCACGACGACGACGAAGATGAGAACCCGAATGACTACCTCGTCGACGATCCTTACGAGGGGGCGCCCGGCCTGGATGATCTTGATCAACTTCTCTTGCCAGCGGAGGAGGCGGATAAATATCGATGCACAAAGCGTCTTTTCTCTTCTCAAGAGCCGGCAGTCCCCGAGCAAGAAGTCATCAGCCAGGATGCCCTCAAAGAGGCGGTAGCTGATGTATTTCATAAGACTCAGCCTAACATCAAGTATGCACGGAAAAGAACTAAGAAGGCTCCTGCCGTTGCATCGATGAGCCAACCGGTGGAGGGGACCAAGTCTAAGCCGCAGACAGGACGTGTATTGGATAGGATACCCATAACCGACTGGCATCAGATCCATGAGATGGGGAAACCGATGCTTCCGCCGAGGTTGGTCGCCTTGCTGACAGGTGATATGCGTAGCGTCCATGACGGTGTACTATATATGGAGGAGGTGCTTCTCAAAGAGAAAAATCCAACGCTGCCGGTTTTGGTCGCAAAGGTGCCATCTACGGCGGGATTTGTCACTGAAGGCAACGCAAACAAGATCATCATTAGATTTGACGACATTTTCCGGATGTTCCACATGAAAGCACTCCACTCGTCAATCGTCCGTCTGTTTACGCTCAGCTTGGCGCATCAGCTATCCGTAGAGAATGTCAGAAACATCGGGCTAGCAGACCCCTACTACATGCACGACATGTACTTGAACAACCCCAAGGGTAGGGCAAAAGCGACAAAGTACCTCGAACAAGTGTTGCTCACTAACCATATGAACAAGAGGATCACCCTCGTGCCCTACTTTCCTGAGTAAGTTATATTTCCCATCTTTACATAAGTTCGCGCATATACAATTTTTGAGGATTATATATATGGACTCTCCTGTTTTGCGCAGAAACAAATACGGCACCCTCATCATGCTCTACCCGAGAGACGCGCACGCAGTATATCTCGACTCCGGGAGTACGATGAAGGAGAAGAACTACACCCTCATCAAGTCTGTTCTCAATGATGCTATGGATGGCTACATCAGGGGGGAAGGATTCTGCGACAGGAAGAAACAAATTAAAGGAAAATATGTGTTCAGACACAGAACAGAGTTTCCCTGCCCCAAGCAGGCGCCAGGCGGCCAAATGGAGGCATGGTACCTCATCCAACACATGACGGAGATCGTGAAGGACCAACATAGTCTGCAATACATGTCTGCTGTGGACAAATGGTCTCGCAGCATCGTGGAATGGTCTGATGCTGAGTACAGACAAAACTTTGGTCGCATCCAGCGCAAGATCTGCACAATCATCTATAAGGATGTAGTAACTTCAGGATCTAGCTTCCACTGGAACGGTACCCCACCATCTAACAAAGAGTTGCGACAATATGTGCTAGAGCAGACTGACGAGAGACCATTCAACTCGTTAGAAGGTGCTCTTCCGTTCCCGCCGGAGAAGAAACAGAAGATCACAACATCGAGGAAGAAATGATCGACGGTATGTATTCGATTCGTTACGAATTGCTCCTAATAAGAACTTGTGATTTCCTTTGCCGGTCTAATGCTTTTATCTTGGTCTACAGAGAGATGAAGAAGTGGACGGCGCGCTAGCCCTAGCGAAAGATCGCAAGCGGAGGCGGAAGCTAAAGCGGAGGCGGACCGTATATCTAGCTAGTCTTCTTTGCGATTGATCTCTATATCGCGCGTACGTTGCATAGATATGTAGTAGTCATACCTTTGTAATCGTTGAACTAATTAGATGGCTATATTTTGGGTTCGAAATCTTCCGACATATTATTGAGATCAATGTGTTGTATTTGTACTTATGAGAATTGGATATGGATGCATATGTATAGATGTGTTAATATCGTTATCGATGTGTTAAATTCGTTATGGATGGATGCATATGTATCTATGATTTATCGATGTGCTATCAGTGATTTATATGTGTGAAAGTTTATAAATTATAGAATTTGAATGTATTTGGACCTGGGAATATATACAGAATCAGAATATATAAACTGTTATACAAAAAAAAAGAAAAAATACAAACCTGTGAAACTTACCACTGGCGAACACAGTACCTACCCCTGGCGAACTGAACCGCTGGCGAACACCCTGACTACCGCTGGCGAACCAGTAGCGCTGGCGAACAGCTGCACTACCGCTGGCGAACATAGCGCTGGCGAACAAGGCCTTGTTCGCCAGCGGTAACCTGCACTACCGCTGGCGAACCCTTGTTCGCCAGCGGTAACCTGCTACCACTGGCGTTGTACCGCTGGCGAACAAGAGTTCGCCAGCGGTAGCTGATATTTGTTCGTCACTGGTAGCCCTTTCCCTACTAGTGTAAAAGCTTACTTTCGATCTCGGAAATCTGGAGTGTGCGATCCATGACCTCCTTTTCATTCTTGCATTCCATTTCAAGGGCCTCAAGGCGCCTTCTAGCAATGCTGTGGTTCCAGAGCAATCGCCGGAACAAGTTTGTTGTCTTCAAGAGGCTATTTTGAGAAGAAGAAAGAAAACGAGTCATACACAAATCGTGAAGATTCAACCCGAGAAGACGGCAACTCGGTTGAGTATCCGTCTACTCGGCCAGAATCTCGGGGACTGGGTGATGGATAAGAAGAAGCAGAAGAGTAGAAGAGAAGAAAAATGCAACTCGAAGTGGGTGAGCGAAACTTACTGCATAAGCTTGTTCGATATCCTCTGCGGCCTTGCGGTGGACGAACAGCTTGGCGGCAAGCGTGCTGGTTTTGGACGAGATGGTCATGGGATTGTAGCCCATGTCCGCCTTGTTCCAATCGATGCGCATATGGTCCACATCGCCCAAAGCCAAGCCGTGCCAGGTTTTGTTGCCAAGGATGTCGCTATTCCATTCGGCGTCGATGAAGCCTACCCGGTCAATCATCTCCTCGAGCCTCCTGGACGTCACCTCGGCCTCCTGGACCTCGCGCGAGAAAATCGAGAGGGATCTATCCTTGTTCCTGGCTGGTGGCTTGGAGTCCACGGCCGTGGCCTGTTTGCCTTTCCTGATAGCAAGTTTCTTCTCGGCCGCGTTTATCGGGATGTTGTGCTGTTTGCTCATTTTCACCAAATAAGGCGGATAGGAAGGCGGATCTGCCAAACTTGATCAAGCGGCTGCGTCAGCGGCTGCGCCGGAATCACCAATGATGAGTTGCCCGGCCTTGGCAACAGGTTTTACAGTTGGTTGGGGCGGCGGCATCATGGCAGAGCCTTGCGCAGCGCCACGAGGAGGATTCTTGCGGACGTTGGCATCAGGCTGGGCAGATTGCTTCTCAACGGCCTTCTTCTCGACGGCCTTCTTCTCGACGGCCTTCGTCTCGATGGCCTTCTTCTCGGTAGCATCCTTCTTGGCTGGAGGGCTCGCTGCGATCTTGGTCTTCTTCACCGGCGGGGAGCTCGGTGCAGTGGATAAGGTGCCCTGCTGGGTAGGCGGCACCAAGGGCGCGCTACTCGGCGCAGCGTCTGACTGTGCGCGGCTCTGCAGGTCCTGCTCCGTCTCGTCAACTATCTCAACCCGCTGCTCGGCAGCAGGATATTGCTGTGACTCTTCTTGTCTCTCCACCCGCGGCTGGGCCGCGGGGTCAGTTTGGTCAGCAGCCCCTGTTGCTGGCTGCTCTTGGTTCTCCTCCTGCCGCTCAAGGGCGGCCTGGTCGTGCTGTTAGGGGTCTTGTTCTAAGTTCTCCCCGGCTGTGGCAGCTGGGGGAGAAAGTGGTCTCTCGTTGCGAGCAGCATCCTGCGCTTCTTGTTCTGCGCGGGCCTGCTGCTCCTGCTCGGCGTCATGGGCGTCAGTGTACATGTACTGGAACTCGTCCGCATCTTCTCCTTTCACAGGAGAGGGCGCACGCGCCCTGTCCCGTGTCGCGATCTCATCCTCGTCAGAGAGCTCGATGAGCGCATCTACATCGATGGCGGATCTCTTCTTGGACTTGGACTTGCTGGGTGCGGCAGCAGCATTAGCGTCCAAGGGGGCGCTGAAAAGAAGAGAGAATTCAGAAAATAAAGAAGGACAGAAGAAACCGAGAAGCAATAGCAAGAAATTCAGAAAAAGCGGCAACAACAATGCGCAACTCGGGATAAGGTTACATACCCAGCACGGGAAGGGGGTAGCCGTCTCCCCTGCTTGACTTGCTTCACGGCTTGCTTGGTCTTCTTGGCTTTCTTGGCGGCGGGCTCCTGAGCACCGCTACCCGCCCTCTTACGAGTGACAGGAGCAGCAACGGCAAGCGGGTCGACGTCGAGGGCGTCCTCGTCCTCGTCCTCGTCTTCGCCCTCTTCCTCAGCGCCAGCATTAGCATCTTCTGTAAGAGTTGAGAAGAAGAAAGCAATTGAGGAACAGAAAGAAACGGGGTTGCGCTACTCGCGACCAAAAGAGGTGAACTTGATCACCTTCGACGTCGTCTTCGGACCAGTCCCGAATGGACGGATCGACGTGGTGCTTACCCGGCTGGACGGCATGGGGGATGCAGAGGCTATCCGCGGTGTCGAAGGAGACCTCATCGTCCTCCTTTCGGTCCTCTTCCCAGTTAGCCTCGAAGCGCTCCCTGCTCTCGGCAATCTGGCGAGCAAGGATCTGAAAACATGGGCAAGTATCACGGATTAGTCGAGTAGCATAAAGGCATTCTACTCGGCGTGGCGTGCAAACATAAAGCACATGAAGCCTAAGCAGTGCGGCTAGGTGTCCTACTCGGCACCAAGTGCTGGTGCTAAGCACCCTAAGCTAAGAGAGCTATCTACTCGGAATCTGTATGCAGGAGGCTGGGAAAGGAGTACTGACCCGCTCGATTGGCTTTGTGCGGCTGTACGGCACGAAGCCGTACTGCCAGTGGTCGCGGAGGCCGGTGCTCATGATGGAGCGCGCCCAGACGGCCACGTCCGCGTTGCTGAGCTCGAACGTGGTCGTCCGAGTGCAATCTCGGTGGCCGCCCATATAGCACATGAGATGTGCGCGACGCTGTAGCGGGAGCACCCGCCTGGAGATCCAGCAGGCGATGGGGTCGTCACTATTGAGCCCCTCTTCGATCAGCTCGGCAAGGCGCTCGTCCATCTGCTTGATGTCGGAATCCACTGGCGGCTTGGTCCTCCAGTTCTGCCCGGTGGGAGCAGTGTTGGCCCACCTGGGCAGATTGATCTGATCCACCACGACAGCTCCCTTCTCGACAGGGATGTTCTTCACGTAAAGGAAGGTCCTCTGCCACTTGCGGACAGAGTCCAAACCTTTGATCCGCGGGTGGTTGGTCCCGCCGCGCTGCACCATCATGGCGCTGCCAGTCTCCGTCATCCCGCGGCTGCTCTCCGCGCCATCTTTCCTGGCCTTGCTTTGCTTCCTAAAGAAAAGTACCGGGACCAGGTCTTCGAGGTGGGCCGTACGCCCAGAAATGCCTCGCATACCACGGCATGGTAGGAGAGCATGACGATGGCGTTTGGCGGGAGGTGGTGTGGCTGGAGGCCGTAGTGGTTGAGAAAGGCGCGGAAGAAATCTGAGACCAGGAGCCCGAATCCTCGCGCGAAGTGCGCGAGGAAGACGACGTGCTCGCCCTCCTGCGGAGTGGGGACGAGCTCGCTGCCAGGATGCCGGCAGCGAACACCGGGAGGAACTCGCCGGGTGTTCACCAGCCATTGGCACTCCTCGGCGGTGACCTCAGATCCGGCCCAGCCGGCGCGGGCATCGTCGTCACGAGCCATCACGGTGGAGGAGGAATTAGCTGAGAGATTGGTGGTTTTGGGTGAAGAAACTCGCAGCAGCGCAGTGAGATGCACGGCGGCGAGGTGCTCTGCGGCGGCGGAGAAACGAGGAGGCGAGGGGAAAGTGGAAGCAGAAGAGGAAGAAGGAGTTACCGAGGGGGTATTTATACCGCCCCTCGGGTTGCCGTTACGAGTTGAGGAAGTGGGATCAATCGTGGCAAAAATCGTGCGGTGTGGGATCTGTGGGCCGGTTAGAAACGCACACAGCGCGGAACGCGCGCGTAACGGCCGCATTTGATCTCACGACGCAATCGTGGGCAATTATTGTGCTTGATGGGACATAACGGGCTAGTGGGCCCAGGCCGTAAAAACTGGGCGCGTGGCCTGTCAGATCCCGGGCACCGAGGCGTCGGGGTCGTGGATGCGTGACACGTGCCCAGTCGCAGTGCGGAAAGCCGGATTGTGCTCTGCCACGCAGAGACTCTGATGGGAAATTTCACCAAGTCATCTTACTCGGCTACAGAGAAGAGAATTGGTCCTATTCGGAAGAGAAAAGACTCAAGACAATATCAAGGGCTACTCGGAGGTTCTACTCGGCATCTTAAGGTTCAATGGCAATATTGACAAGATTGGTTTTAAGCTGGCAGAGCCCAGTGAACAAGTTCGCAGGACTCTACCAGCTTCGGGGACTGCTGTCGGGGGGTTACCCCCGAATAGGGTGAAGGAAAGTACTAAAGGCAAGAGCAGAAGGGATGCTTGGCCGAGTAGCCGGCTACCCGGTACTTGCTACCCGGTCGACTGCTACTCGGTCCTGCACATAGATGGCCAGAAGGGCGAATCAAGGAAGTTATGTTCCTCCGAGTAGAAGAGTTGGCCCGAGTAGAAATGGCGGGATCCTACTTGGGCCAGAAGTCAAAGGAGCCGTTCTGACACCGGATCCCGCGTATCCCGGGTCCGTACTTTGGCAATGTTCACGGCACTGTTCATCTGAGGACGGCGTGCCTGACAGCGACAGTGTGTCAGCAGGGCGTCGCAGGATAGGGGGGACCTACTCTGTGTTCGTGGCAGTGATAACAGATCGGTTACTTGGTTTTGCCCAACGACTTTCCGCACCGGACAAACTTAGAAGCCAAAGCTGTCAGCGGGAACTCGGAAGAAGGACGGTGTGCACACTATGTCGACATCTGTTTGTATTTGGCTGTATCCGGCTGGGCACCGAGTATATAAGGTGCCCTGCCCCCTCCTGCGCGAGGGATGCTGCTGACGCTGACCTAGATCCAGGAACCGGTTCACATTCTTGACCTAGTTCTTCACATAGAGAGAAGAGTGGCTACTCGGTAGCAAGAACACTTGTACTGTGGCTACTCGGTGAAACACTAATATACAGAGAGAAAGGCAGGAGTAGGGGTTTTACCTCCTCACGAGGGCCCTGAACCTGGGTAGATCGTGTTGTCTGCAGTGCTTATTCCATACTTCACGCGGCTACTCGTCGCGTGATCCCTCCCCGAGCGCCTCCAGCGTCCTTCGTCCCCACAACTTTAGCCATCCTATGGCATCTGCCGTGACACCACCACGACAGTCCAGCATGGTAGACCGGAATCTCTGGACTGACACCAGATTCACCAGTCCGGGAGACCGTATTCTCCGGATTGTCCTTAGATCTGAAATGTGGATTCAACGAAACTTGCACCAAGTCGTTTCTAGATGATTTCTATAGAGGGCAAAACAGCCTAGGGTGGTTCTAAAGCACTAAGAAAGTACCAACTCTCCCAAAAACATACATCTAGAGCAAAACCTAGATGAACACAAAGAAAAAGAGGGGGGAGGCGATACCCTTACCACCCTGGTCGGCCATGGAGGATCCCAAGGAGGGGGAACATGAGGGGATTCGAGGGAGGCCCTTGGCGGTGGATTTCGGCGGCGAGGACCGGCCGGATAGGTTCTTGGAGGCGGCGGAGGCGCAGAGGGAAGATTGGAGAGAGGGGTGGTTGGTAGGGAATGAGAAACCCTACCACCCCGCTCCCCCTTTTTATTCTGCGAAACCGCCAGACCAGAGTATCCATACTAAACACCAGAGTCTCTGGACAGACCGTAATATCCGGTGTGAAAGACCAGAGTCTCCGGACCCACACTCCAAAAGTTCTCACAAAAAATAATTGACATGCATGTGGTTTTGGAACTTGTATTTTGGGAATATTTTGGATTGGCATTAGAAAAACCAACAGGGATGGTACGTTATGCTCAAACATTTCAAGAACAAACGTTTAAACGACAAAATTTGAGTATGTTTTCCAAAGAGACAAGCAAAAACTCAAAAAGTCAAATAAGAAGCAAATAAGAGCCAAATAAGAACCAACTCTTCAAAAGAAGAGGTTGGTGGCCTAAGCCACCATGTGAGAGATCATGGTATGTCACTACAAATATATATCATGGGTGCATTGCCAATTCTCGAAATGGAAGCTCACAATTCAACATTAGAAAAAGAGAGATAACAATGGATTTTTGATTTGGGCATAAAGGGGGGAGGGAGAACCCAATGTTTTAGGATAGAAATCCCCCTATGTCCATGCCTACACCTAAATCTAAAGACGTCTCAACTATAGGGGTGTGTTCAAGATCTTCAAATCAAACTCCTAGAATCAATGATATTTAGCTCATTCCTCAAGAACATGAATCTTGCATCATCAAGTGGCTTAGTGAAGATGTCCGCTATATTATCCTTGGTGGGGACATATGCTAGCTCAATATTACCTATTGCCAAATGATCCCAGAGGAAATGATGATGAATCTCAATATGCTTCGTCCTTGTGTGTTGAACGGGGTTGTAGGCAATCTTGATTGAACTTTCATTGTCTCACTTGAGAGGCACCTTATCCAAGTGAGCATCATATTCTTTGAGGGTTTTCCTCATCCATAGAAATTGGGTGCAAGCATTAGCGGCCGCCACATACTCGGCTTCGGCAGTGGAGAGAGATATACAATTTTGCTTCTTGGAAGACCAACTCACCAAGGACCTGCCCAAGAAACTGGCAATCCCAGAAAGTAGACTTCCTATCATCTTGATCACCGGCCCAATCCGAGTCCGTGTAGCCCTTGAGAGAAAATTGTGCCCCCTTTGGGTTCCACAAACAAACCTTGAGGTATGAAACAAATACCGAAAGATCCTATGGACCGCCACCAAGTAGCTTTCTTTAGGAGCCGATTTATACCTTGCACACACACCTACACTCAAAACGATATCGGGCTTAGATGGACAATGGTAAAGCAAAGAACCAATCATAGAATGATACAAATTTTGGTCCACGTCTTTACCATCCGGATAGCGCTTGAGGTGGCATTTTACTTTCATAGGAGATGGCTTCTCTTTTGCACCTTGGAAATTAAACCTCTTGAGCATGTCTTGGTTATACTTGGCTTGAGAATTGTAGGTCCCACGAGCCAAGTGCTTGATCTCAACGACAAGGAAGAATTTAAGCTCTCCCATCATGGACATCTCAAACCTGTCAGTCATATGATTTGAGAACTCGTTATTAAAAGCTTGGTTAGTTGATCCAAAGATAATATCGTCCACATAGAGTTGGCAAATGAAAATCTCTCCCTTTACCATCTTTGTGAAAAGGGTGGGGTCGATCTTCCCAACTTCAAAACCATGGTCATCCAACAACTCTCTGAGGTGCTCATACCACGCACGTGGTGCTTGTTTAAGTGCATAGAGCGCCTTATCGAGCTTATAGACATGGTTAGGGAAGTTGAGGTTCTCGAACCCCCGAGGTTTCTTGACATATACCTCATCTTGGAGTGTACCATTTAAGAAAGCACTTTTGACACCCATTTGTTTCAATTTGAAATTATGTAAAGATGCATATGCAAGAAGGATACGGATGGACTCAAGGCGAGCCACGGTAGCATAAGTTTCATCAAAGTCAATGCCTTCCACTTGAGTGTATCCTTGAGACACAAATCTTTCCTTTTTCCTCATGAAAATACCATGCTCGTCTTGCTTATTCTTGAATATCCACTTAGCGCCAATAACATTGTGGCAATCTTTGGGATTCTCAACTAGGCTCCAAACCTTGTTGCGCTCTAAGTTATTGAGCTCATCATGCATAGCTTCAACCCAATCGGAGTCCTCAAGAGCTTCAAACACTTTCTTCGGTTCCACCATAAATATGTGAGCTTGATGCTCACTAAAGTTAGACAATTGCTTTCTTGTGGATCTTCTAGCTTGAAAATCTTCCCATACTTCGTTGTCGGATGCATCAATACGCTTCAAAGCTCTTCTAATCCTTCTAGCACGACGGGCTTCGATCTCCTCATTATTGCGAGGAGGAATCACTTGATCATCTAGATCATTTGTGTCCCCGTCTTGACCAAATTGTTGGCCTTGATCATGATCATGATCATGATCATCATCATCATCAATATCCACACTAGCTTCAACTTGAAGTGAGGAGGATGAAGAAGACTGATCTTGGCCTTGACCTTGACTAGCTTGAATGATAAGAGTGGTTGCATCTTGCATAGTAACTTGGTCAATAAGAGGAGGGTCTTGAACATGTTCTCGGGTAGGTGCATCACTTGGCTCCTTGGATTTTTATTCTATTGTAGATGAGGGCTCCACTTGAGTAGAGCATAGTTCTTATCAAGTTGCCATAAGGTGTCCCTCAATGGGGCGAAAACATGCCACACTCATCCTTCCTATGGCTTCTTGAGGCATTTCAACATCTAAATTAGAAACATGAAATTGCGCCACTTGGGAGCCATCATTTTCCTAGAAAGCCACACTACAAGATTCTATTATAATCCACGAGGCTTTGTCAAAGACTCTATAAGTGTGGAATTCGGCACCGTAACCAACAAATATACCCTCAATAATTTTAGATTGAAATTTACACATCCAAAAACCCTTGATCAAATAGAAGCACTTACAACCGAACACACGGAAGTAGAAGACGTTGGGTTTGTTGCCGGTGAGGATCTCATATGGATTCTTTTCAAGCCCTTGCGGATGTAGAGGCGGTTGGAGGAGTGGAATGTGGTGGATATGGCCTCGGCCTACAGATATTGGGGAGATGAATACTCCGCCAACATGGTCCTTGACATCCAAGAGAGTTTGATTCGTCCTTTCGGCTACACGATTTGGTTGAGGTGTGAAAGTGGCGGAATATTGATGGCGAATACCCTCATCACTAAGGAATTCATTCAAAGTGTAGTTCTTGAACTTGGACCCATTATCACTCCTAATAGCCATGATTTGGACATTGTGTTTACGTTGCACTTGATTGGAGAAGTGGATGATGGTTTGTTGGGTCTCACTCTTCATCTTAAAGAAATAAACCCAAGTTTATCTTGAATAGTCATCGACAATCACCAGGCAATACTTCTTTCCACCAAGACTTGCCTCAGGCATGGCACCAAAGAGATTAACATGGAGAAGCTCCAAGATCCTCTTTGATGAGATAATAGTCTTGGCCTTATGGGGGGCATCATGCATCTTTCCTTCAACAGACGACCTACAAACGTGATCCTTTGAAAAGGAAATATTTTATTTTAGTCCGAGGATAAGGACACCTTCGTGAAGACTTTGCAAATTTCTCATGGTGACATGGGATAAGCGGAGGTGCCACAACCACCCCACGTCCGCCTTTCCGAAAATACACATCGCTTGAGAGTTGGCGAACTTCGAAAAGTCTACCACAAACAAATCATTTTCAACATGTCCCACGTGTGCGAAGTCAAGAGTCTTGGTCCTCAAAATGACCACATTATTTTCATAAAAGAAGACGAAGAAACCCATCTTCCCAAGAGATAAACTAAAAGTAAATTGAATCCAAGGGATTCTAAAAGCATGACGTCCACGATAGTGACATCAGGAGAAATCACAACCTTGCCGAAACCCGATACCTTAGACTTGGACTTGTCTGGATAAGTGACGGACGCATAATTTGTATTTTGGCGCAAGTCCGTCATAGGTTCTTTGCGTCTAGTCAAATGAATAGTGCATCCAATATCAATTATCCATTTGGACCCACCAGAAGCATAGTCCTGCAAGATATCATTGACTATAGCTAGGACCCGGGGAGGGTCCCTTCAAGTTAGCAACAAGGGTCTTTGGAACCCAAATAGTATAGTCAATGAAACCCTCAACATGACCAACATATTTAGCTCACACGGGGTTTCTACGAGTAGTGTCGTCCCTAATGACAATACCACTCGAAGCAACACTCTTCTTTTCTTGTGCGGGCTTGGCCTTGTTCTTTCTCTCCTTCTTCTTGCTCTTATTCTTGGCAACATAGCCAAGAACTTTCTTGCCAACTTTTTTCCTAGGAGCACTCCCTTGTGGTCTAGAAGCAACCACTTGTGGGCTAGAGGCCACAACCTTCTCAACTTGAGAACTCTTTCCCTTGAGTCTTGCTAGCTCATCCTTCAACCTAGAATTTTCTTCAATAACATTTGCATGATCGCGAGAAGAAGTAGATGGTAGAGGTACTAGGGGTGTTGAATTAATTAAGTTGAGTTTGAAGTTGTTCATGCAACTCTCTAAGGGTAGAGTGTTTACTATCTAAGGCCTTGTGAGACTTGTTGAGGGTCTCAAACTCCTCGGTTAGTTTAGTATGACCAACCCCAAACTCAACCTTATCCTTTTTATCCTTTTTTATATTTAGAAATAGAAAGGTCACATTCTTTAGTGATATTAGCAACAAGTTCATTATGTGACTTTCAATAGATTCTAGTTTCTCTTCAAGAGAAACTCGACCCTCATGCTCTTCCTCAAGGGTCATAGAGAGAGATGCATTTTCATCTGCATCTCTTCTTTCAGTCTCACCTTTCTTCTCAAGAGCTTCATGGGCCTCTCCCAATTTTCTCATGAGGAGCTCAAAGTACTTCTAGGTATCACCTTGCATGTTAGTCATAAATAGTTCCAAAGAGGAAATTTCATCTTCTATACTATGACTAGCAACTCTATTCACGTCATTAGTAGTCTTAGGAAGGATAGAAGATGCTACCTCTGAGGCCTTAGCCATGAAGCAATTGGCATTGGGTTTAGGAATATTCTCATTGGGAGATTCATAGAGTTATGAAGATTATGGAGTTGTGGAAATAGCAAGAGCGGCCACTTCACTTGTGGGTTCTTCTTCTTCATCACTTTCAGAATCATACTCCTCTTGAGTCACTAGCAAATACTTGGTGGGAGACTTCTTGTTGAAGGGTTTCCTCTTGAAATGAGGCTTCTTGTACTCAACCTTGGACTTGTCCTTGCGAATGAGTTTGCCACCATGATGTTCCCTCTTCTCAAAGGGGCACTACGCAATGAAATGATTATTGTCTTCACAATTGAAACAAGACCTCACTCTTTGAGTCCCTTCATTGGCATAGCGATACTTGGTCTTTCCCTCAACATATGCCTTGGCCTCGGATGGATTCTTCCAAAACTTTTCATGGTAAGAGCAATGACATCTTTGAGCACAAGGTCATATTTTTTATCCTTCAACGGCCAAGTCCTCAAAGCAAGCTTATTGACAATCAATCTCCCTTGACACTACATTGGCCTTCAATGCAACCGATGCTCCTTTGTGCATTCCTAGGGATCTAGAACGGTTGACAAGAGCATTTTTGGTTTGCACTTGATAGGAGCACATTTCTTGCATCACTTGGGTTGAGGTCAAGGAGGCAAAGTCATGTCTTCCTTGAATGCTCTTCAAGGCCGTGGGCTCAAAAGGCATAAGAGAAATTATGTACTTCCTATTGATCCATGCATCATCAATATACTTGGCACCAACATTGTTGAATGTGGTGGCAAGAGTCTTGAGCCTTCGGTACATGTCTTCATAGTTCTCACCATCATGCATATAGAATCCTTCGGCCTCATTGCTCAAGTCATCATACCTATTCCTTTGCATACTTTCATTTCCCACAAACATGACGACAAGAGTGTCCCATGTTTGCTTGGCAGTGGAATATTGTTGAAGATGAGGCATGTGGTTTGGACCCACGACTTGTTGAATAAAGGACAAGGAGGTGTAGTTGAGTTGACAATCTACGGATTCTCTTCTTGTCAAGTTCTTGGGGTCATGTGGCTTGTATCCATCTCGAGTGACCCTCCAAAGTTCAATACGAGAAGAGTTAAAGTGATTTTCCATGTAATATTGCCACTCACCAAAAGAATGTGGATCAATTTTAGGAGGTTCTTCTCTAAGAATTATATGAGGGTGTGGGACGGGAGGATTGGGAGAATAGAGTCCTTCTAAAAAGTGGTATCCTCCCTTTTCTTCCGTACCCTTATCAGTGGAGTTCTTAGCGGAAGCATCTTTAAGTGTAACACCATTTGTCCCATTCTTGGCACCCTCCGGATATTAATCCGAAGGAGATGAAGTGAAGGTCTCCGGTTCCTTGGCTTTCATGAATTGCAACATGAGTGTTCCCAACTCATCTTTTTTGCTCTCCATGGATAAGGACAAGGAATTTTTTAACTCCTTGAGATCATCCATAGAGACATGCACCATGGAACCGACGACATCCGGATCATCGGCCATACTAAACTCTTAGGCGGTTAAGACCGATAAAAGAGCCGAGCTTCTGATACCAATTGAACGGATAGTATTGGCACCTAGAGGGGGGTGAATAGGTGCTACTACCAATTTTAATTTTTCTTCAAGATTAGGTTTGACACAAAGGTAAATTCTCTAGATACTGCAACTAAGGTGAATTTATCTATATGACAATAACAACAATAAATACAATAAAGTAAGGTAAAGGAAACAAAACGAGATAACCGAAGTTGGAAGCACGCAGAGAAACGATGTATTCCCGAGTTCCTCCTTGTTAAGGGAGTACGTCTTGTTTGAGGGATGTGAGTTTCTTCACGAAGGCCTACGTAACGCCACAAAGGCCTCACCCTATTCTCCGAGGAACCCCTCCACAAAGGCCTAGTTCACCTTCCACTATTGATCCCTTTTGAGGCGGGAATCGAGTCCTTTACAAACAAGTTTGGGGAACACACCCACAACAAAATTGGGGGCTCCCAAGAATCACAAGAATCAACAAGAAAGATAAGATGTCTAGGTTCTCCACAAGAGGAAACCCTAGACTAGTTCCCCTCAAGAAAATGAGTGGGGAAATGAAATCTGGTTGGTGAAGACGTAGATCGGGTCATTCTCCTTCAATCCTCCGAAGATCAACACTTTTGGGTGGAGGTATTGGGAGATCTAGCAAGGTGGGTGAGCTCTAGCAATAGTGAGATCTAGCAAGGTGGGGGAGAGGGGGTATTTATACCCCTTATAACTTTTAGAGCCGTTGGAGGCTTATGTGCCAAAGTCACACCAGAGACTCCGGTGTAAAGTCCGGAGACTCCGGTCTGAGAAATGGGCCAGTCTTCATACCGGAGACTCCAGACAGAATCTGGTCTGTCTCCGGTGTGGTTCCAGTGGGTGACACCACACCTCCAGCACTGCTATCTTCTCGATAATCCACTAGTCCGGATACTCCGGTGCTCCTCACCGGAGAGTCCGGTGTAAACTTTCTTGTGTATTCACTTCTTCATGCAAACACTATCTCTGGTTCAATGAGAAGCCCTTGTGCATGTAGGTTCGGAGATTCCGGTGTATCTCCGGGAAGTCTCTGGACTGTGTCCAGCGAGTGACACCAAGAGTGTAGCATGGTTCCTTCTCAGCAAAACATGCCCACACCAGAGACTCTGGTGTATCTCCGGTAAGTCTCCGGAGTGAGGACAGCGGGTGATACCAGGCTCACATCACGGATTTATTCCACGAGAAGTCTTCATAACGGAGAAATACCCCATTTGATCTTTTTCCACGAGAAGACTCCGGCCTGGAATGGAATTCTAGTAGAAGTACCACATTTGATCTTTTCCCTTTTTGATACTCATTACTACCATACCAAATATGATTACTAGACCCTCAAAAACATCAACACACTTGAGGATACGTGTGTTGTTAACAAACATCCAAAACAAGATGATTTAAGTGTGTTTGCACTTTCACGGTCTTCTGATCCACACATGGACCGACCCCGAAGACTTGCCTTGCGAGTCAATAAGGAAATTAGGAAACCAACTGTGTAAGAATCTGAAGTAGTACACGAACTCCTGGGCCTCCTATGTAAATGTCGGGAGGGGGTCATAGAGGTATTATCAAATCCATAGAGAGACGCCGAAACACCAATGTAACCGAGGTCTTACTCACCGGAATAAATAGGCAAGCAGGAAGTTTTACCTCCCTGAAGGGCCCGAAACCTAGGTGATTCGTGTCCCCGAGTCATGACAACCCTAGTAGTCCACCAACGCTCACCCCCTTACGAAACCATATCCTAACAAGTATGGTATATGCCGTGGTACCCCCACAACATTTTGCGCCGTCTCTAGGAATCTAGGGCAGTGGATTTGTGCCTTATTCGACATTAACCACAAGTAACAACTCGGCGACCAGGATGGATCCAATCAAATCTAGATCCCTCTACTTCACCGAGCACTCACCGGTATTACGCATGGCTTTATACCCCATTGACAGAAGCATTAACATGAGGTATGGTGATCTGAACTTCCGCCTTACTCGCGCGGGCGTTTTGCGCCTTAAAGATTTGGCACGCCCAGCCTCAAAGATTTGCCTTATGTGGGGCAGCAGACAAGATAGTCAAGATTTTGGACGAAAGAGGAAGCGCAAGAGTCAATCCCTTGACGAAACAGAAGTCATAGATCAGGTAGATGTATGGTTTCCCGGAGGTCATGATAATGAATATCATAGAACGGCGGGTACCCAGAACCGCGCGGCCAAGAGAAGTCAAAAGCTAGCAAGTCAACAAGTCAACTTGGTTGATATTGCATCGCCCGCGACACCCGAGTACCTCAACTAGTCCTAGTCAAGTATATCATTTTTCGCGGGCTGACCACCCTCCTCGAGTCCCTTTATAGGGCAAGTTTTGTCTGTTCTTGGTGCTCATATAGGAGGGTACAAGATGAACAAGGTATTCATGGATGGTGGAAGAAGGATCAATATTATCTTTGCAGAAACGACAGAAAAAATTGCAGATATCTACAAGGAAAATGGCCCCGTCAGAAAACTCATTCCACATTATCGTACCTGGAAAAGCGCTTCAACCGTTTGGGATGATTGTGCTAGAAGTCGTCTTCAGAAGACCCGCGCATTGCAGGATGGAGAAGCTAGACTTTGAAGCCGTCGACTGGCATTCGTAGTACAACGCAATATTGGGAAGGTCAACTTTTCCATAATTCATGGCGGTCCCCCACTCCGCGTACCTGCTGGTCAAGACACCGGGACCTAAGGGGGGGGTCATAACTGTCCATGAAAGCTATAAACGCTCTGATGGTTTTGACGTCGAGTCAGCATAATCTCCTAGTCTTTCAGGATATAAAAAGAGCTAGCACACATCACGGCCACAACGGATCACTCGATCCTACCCCTGATAGAAAGGATTGCGCCCAAGATGGAGTTCGACCTAAAGAAATATAGAAAAGCAGTGTAGGTTCACCCGACCGATCTGTCCAAAATAGCTCTGGTGTGCAACATCTTGCCTATCACATAGGAAAGCATTCTCGTCAAGTTCCTCACTGCCACTAGAGAATCTTTGCATGGGCCCCAGAAGTAATGCCAGCAGTAGTGGGGGAACTCGCCGATCATACACTGGAAGTTAAAAAACGTGAGACCTATTCAGCAGTCGATGTGGTGCTATTCCGACTGGAAGCAAAGATCCATAGGGGAAGAAATCAATAGGTTGTTAACTGCAAAAAAAATGGGAGATGAAAATTGCCACGTGGCTATCCAATCTGGTGCTTGTGCAGAATAAAAATGCTGACATACTGCGGATGTGCATCGACTTCACGTCGTTAAACAAACATTTTCTCAAGGATTACTTTCTGTTCTCACGTATCGACCAGATTATCGACTCGATAGCCGGGTGCAAGAGATTATCTTTCCTGAATGCCTACTCAAGGTACAATCAGATCTGTATGAAGATAGAAGACAAGGAGAAGACAACTTTCATTGCAACTTATGGGGTATTCTGCTATACAACCATGCCCTCTGGGTTAAATAACGCGGGTGCCACCTATCAACGTATGATGCAAAGTTTTCTGAAAGCGCATATAGGGAAAACTACGAGCGTCTACGTGCTTGTCTATGCTGCATAATTTTAAAAATTGTCCTACGTAGTTCGCCAAGATAACTATGTAGATAACGACGCATGACCATACATGTGAGGATAAGGATCCCGACTCACCAGGCACCGGAATCGATATAGTCGTATTAGAAACTAGATAATACCTCGCGCGTTGCAGCGGGATTTTTATGAAATAAATAGTTGGACTTGTGTATATTTGAAATCCAGTACACTTGGCAATGATTGAAAGCAACATGAAGGTTTGTAGAACATTGGCATACATATACTATTAAGATGGGTTTTGTTGAAAATTGGTGAATTGGTGCATATAAGACTATATGAACGGTCGAACTTGAATTAGTACGCATCATCGAATCACCATCCTTAGCATCCACTTTTAATTCCATATCATTTTTGTGCATAACTGTTTATGTATACGCTTAAATTTAGGCAACACATGTTAAAAAAAGTCACTTAAGCACACAGATGTTTTTCCTTGTAAATGCGAAATCTGATTTCCAGCCTTTTTTATCGCTCCATCTAATACAAATAAAGCATAATATTTATTTATTTCCCGCGTTTAGTCAGTCTTGTAAACTACATTGCTTACCCGTAAATGCATACCTCACCAAATTTTCATTCATGATAAAAATCTAGCAACGCCTTCTCATTTCGCTGTTAGATATGATTGATTTACAAAAATTCAGTCACTCTAAAAAAGAACCATGTTATATGTGAACATGTGAATAGATATAGTTACTCAAGGAAGAACCTCCAAAAAATGAGTGGATCTAGCAACCACAATTTAATCGAAGATGGATAATTGGTAAATATTTGTATGAATGACGGCCACTAAACCATTGCTGAAAACTTCGAATAAGTGGGGCTGCTTCCAGTATCTAGCACTCAGGCATAAAATAATCTAAATTGGCGTTAACAGAGACATGTTGTGCACGGAGAATAGAGGAGCTTCTTTCTTCATACATCCTAGCCGTCACTTGCTGCTTGCCCGTCAGGCACGTCTCCTTGACGCTGCCGCTGGTGCCAACGACATTGCCCTTTGATCGGTTCTCCATGATATCTGCAAACCTGAATTTGTAGCTAAGTTACCTGGTATGTGGGGGTGGGCTTGTGAATGAGAACTGACCTTCTGGTGTTGGTCTGCTAAGAACAATCTGGCAGAGCAAGCTTGGCCGAGTTCATGTTGCTAGTATTTCTAGTGTCCTTGAAGCTTTATGCAACATCGCTCGTTCTTCAGATGACCGGCAATACATGGCTGTTGATTGTCTACTGTGGTTAGTGCAAGATCCTAGGACTATTGGAATTATTGTTCCACCTCTTTTGTGTTTTCATGCTAACAAACAACAGAACATATTCAAATGAGGCATTGCCTAAGTTAATATTATACGATATAGAAGCTAAAGTCATGGGTACAGAATTTCTGAATAATAATGTTAGAGGACAGAAGCTACGTGACTGCAAGATTAGGCATGGGGAAAAATTAGGAAGAACCTGGGAGGGAAGTGCTGGAGCGACGGAGAGGGCTGCAGCCTGTAGGTGCGTCCCGGGCAGCGTGCACGGAACAACGATGAGGAGTTCGGTGCCGGCACTGCTGGCTTCAGACCCGCCGCCCCAATCTCTTCCGAAGTGGTCGGTGCGGACACAACTCGCTTCAGAGCCGCCGCCCCAATCTCTTCCGAATCGACAAACGTGCAGAGAGAGCTGATGCGGGGATGAAATCGTGCCGATTCTCACGAGAATGAAGCATCTGCTCCCAATAATAGAGAGAGAGCTGATGCGGCAGTTACTTCTGCAATTGACTCCAGAAGAAGAGGATGGGGAACGAAATCCATCGGTTTCTTCTCCATAATAGCTGTTGGCAGTGGATGGATCTGTTGTATTAGAAGACGAAGAGAAACGTGGAGTCAACACCAGGGGAAATCAATAATGGGAGCAGCGCTGCCGTGGAAATCCCACCTGGGAAGTGGAGAAGACGAGGTGCTAGAGCAGAGGGACGGAGAACAGAATATTGATAAGTTTTTTTTTTTCTTTTTGAGAAGTATAAGCGGTGACACTCTTGGACGGAACGTGTGGAAAAAAAAAACAATAACCGGTGACGTGGCTTCATCAGATGGCAGGAAAAATCGTTAGTGGGAGGCATCTATTTAGGAATAGAAGATATGAACAATCGTAGATCCTCACACCTAGGCCTACTCGCAAGTATGGCGATAAGATTCCCTCGTCAAGGATCACACATTTAATCCATCTTATGGTGTGCACATGTACGCTCGCTCAACCCATTAGCACTCTGTCATCCAAGACTCGGCACCGACAAAGCGAGACAGCCTTCCGGCGTTGCTAATTGGTACTACTAATCAACTGTGATTAGAGCTATATGGAACTAGAAGTTCTCAACACATGAGAGAGAGAGCTAGAATTAGAGCCATATCTAATACGGAGAGGACACGTCAATATCCAATTAGAAGAACCTCTATTACAATTAGAGAGGTTCTAATTAGAAGCTCTGATTCGACCCTCCAATTCTACTAGAGAGAGGGTGGCTTGAGAGACAATTGTGTTTTTTCCCGTGAGCCTTTGGGTTCTTTACATTGTTGGATGAAAGGAGAGAATTTTCAAAGAGAGAGGGGAGTCCTAAGTGTGCTAGGAGGAGGGTGGCTGTACCACGGAGGTGGCGGCACCCCCTCTCAGCCCAAGTCGGATTGGGTGTTGGAGTCCACCTCCACCTCCCTCTCCTTTCCCCTTTTCTTTTTCTACTTTTAATTTATCTTTTTATGTCTCCAATAATTTCAGGAAAATAGTGATACGATGAGTTCCAACCTGTGAGGACACTAGGGCCCACCCGGTAGCCCCCTATAGTAGGGTGCGTCCATGAGGGGCATTTTTGCCCCATTGGCACCCCCCTTTATGGAAACTCCGCCGAAACTCTTCCGAAACCATATAAACCCAATATATGAAATCATAGATATCATGTACTGGTGTTAGAAACCTATTTCTAATATCCCGGGGCATCTCATGATCGTCGTTACATCTCATATAAGTGGTGCCTAACATCGGCATAATTTCTCTCTTATAGCAACTTCCCCGAAACCACTCTGATTGACACTGGACTTGTTTCTGTATAATCGACATCGAACATTCATAACGTCAATAACAAAATGTTATATCCCACAATTAAATGTCGGCGCAGCTTAATCTTGTGACCCATAAAGGCTTGATAACACACATACATGTTCGGGAACACACCGAACAATAACAAACAGCTAGACCATGCACTCCCATGATGGCTCATGTGTGTGTATCGAAGAACGAGGGAACCTTATAGGTTACTTATTGAAGTTATTCCCTTAAATTCATGATACCACCAATATCACGAGTTGATACTATGTGATCTGATCTAATCAAACTCTTTGATCATAACACATATTACGCGTTACTGATATCGTCCTCTTTTCTCATCCATATACCCGATGTCCATGTGATAAATCACATTATTTCTTGCTAGATAATTGATTCAGATTGGTGATATAGGTAGGGCCTAGAGTATGTATCTCTCTGTCTTCTATAAGAGTTAAGTACTAATCTGGAACGATCTCAGTTCCATTTCACTTTCTTGGCTATCCTAGATATCACTCTTCTGATCACCAGTTACGGCAAGATGGTTGATGATTTCCAAAGTAAAACTTCCGAGCGTGTGGTCACTAGATATTCTCATTGTATAGGAGTTATAGTAAATAACAACTTCATATGTACTTTGCAAAAATACATTACAAATGTTTAGTCTTTTTTAGGAATATCATATCTTCGGGTCGGTTCAGTACTACTGCTATGCTAACAATAAACTCTTATGTTTTGCTAGACTTTTAACCAAGTCCGTGATCAGAAAATTTTGGTCATATCACAAAGCATAAGATAACCTCGGAGATTAGATTAGGAACTCTTGTTTGTTCATGTATTCACACCTACACAAAGATTCTCCTTTGAAAAATCACGTCAAGTGTTATAGAGGTCGTACCATGATGACATAAACTTAGTTATGAACTTTCATATAGAATAATAACTGAATATTATTGTCTCTAGGGTATATCTCTAACAGTCTTCCACTTGCACTAGAGTAAATAATACTTTATTTTGTATGATGCCATAACATCTATAGAAATCTGGTGTTAGTAACACTATGCATGCGGTACCTTTTACGGTGTATTTCACCTTTTGATCTCATCAATTTTTTGTAAACTTATGTTGGATTTATCAGGAATTGGAATTGTGTGAATCTAGTTTCGTAGTAGCATTAATTATTCAAGAGTGTCCGAATGAATTGTCATACTGTATTTCAAACCTCACTAAGTCAAATGCCTTTTTATACAATAACTTTCAGTCCACAATGTCCTACATTGTGTTGCAAAGTACTATAATGTAGAGTCCACTCATAATACTCTAATTTTGATAATTATACAACATACAATATTGTCAATTGAAGAATCATAATCTGAATTAAAATGAATAAAGATTTGATTTCGTAATTCCACTACAAATACATATGTGAATACACCTCACAATATTATTTGCAGCTATAAAAAATCCCATTGAGTCGTTTTATACTTAGTAATACCCTCGTGAATGATTTATGTGAGAAATTCTCACCGTAATATTTCATAGTTTTAATTACAAACAAATTAACTGCTTGAGGAAAACTTTTACTTAAGTATTTCTCCTTTATACCGGTTTGAACGAGCAATTTACTCAACGGAAATTTACCGGTTCTAGTATGTTTTACTTTATGACAACGAGGTTTGGTCAAATGCCAAAATATCATGATTTGATCCCAATCCTTTCTATGTTCCACACCGATAACTACGAAGCTCTAGTCTCTTGCAAGATATTATGTCATGTTTAGTTTTGAGACATATTTTATCTCATTTTAATTTGAAAGTTCTTTCCGAATTGCATTTAGCAGGCCCGTCATATTAACGTTTATTAAACCTTTTAACCAATCTCATAGATCTCGAACTTAATAATACACTTTCTAACAACTTATTTAAAACCCTTTTAAATCCATTCATGATATAACTATCTTTCAATTAGGCCTAGCCAAATTAAAACACCGTAATCAAGTCCCACTGATTTTTAAGTTCCTTCGCTTTATATAACAAAAAGGATGATCATATTATTTCATTAACACGGCTGACTTATTATTCGTACTTATAATATTTTCGAGTACTATAGTAATCGAAAATTAATTACACTTAGCAAATTAATTTGCTAATCGATCCAATAACATCCGCAAGCAATTGAATTGTAAGTACTTATCTCACCATTATCATTTCTTTGTATTTGATAAACCAATTTTATCGAGACTAACTTTATGAATATACAATATTCATATATGTTTTCCTTAAAATATTCATGTTCTTGTGATTTAAATCACTCTTATTACACTCAAGATAAAATATTGGAGTCAACTTGAATATCTCCCTCCTTCTAGATCTATATGATAATTCAAATATCATATATTTATGATTACTATTATGTTGTTTTTTGTTTCCACATCAAAGTCATTATCTAGGAATTTTGAGGACTACATCATAAAGTGAAAATTACATCAAATTCCTAAGATGACCTTTGTCAAATATTAAGTTTGAACTTTCTGTATTTCATACATAAATTCCTGGATGAGGAGATAAATTGGAAACATTTGCATCTTTCCCATTGCAAAGTATATTTAACATGATTTTAGCATAAATCAGGGTAATATATTCAATCAAAGCATCAAACACCCACAATATTTTTTTCAAGATCAAGCCAAGTGATACAAAAACATATAAGATCATCATGTTATTTGCGCACTTTATACGTGTGATAGTGAAAGGCTAGAACTCATTGGGAGACCCCAAGAGGAAGGTATGAAGAGTGCAGAAATCACTTCTGAAGGTTGATGCAGCTGATGTTGGCAGGGCGCACTACAGGTTCAGCATCAACGTGGAACCTGCACAACACAATCAAATCACTTTTCCCCAATGAAGCAGTGAGGTTGTCAAACTCACCGGGTTTGCTGAAAGAAAAAAGGTTAAACATATGGTGTGGAAAACAGTAGTAACAGTATGAAAACAGTGATAGAAGTGGTTGTATTATCAGTGTAAGAAAAATGGACTGTGGTCCAAAGTTCACTAGTGGCGTCTCTCCAAAATAGATAGGTAGCATGTTGGGTAAACAAATTACATCTAGGGAATTGACAGATATAAAGGCTACACCATAGTGCATATGCATGACATGATGATTACTATGTGATTCATGCGGGCATTAGAACAAAATCCATAGACCGTTATCCAACTTCATCTATGACTAATAATCCACCCTCAGAATGTCATCCAAGCAAACCTTGGGTATTAAGTTGCAAGCAACAGATAATTTCATTAAGCAAAGTGTGTAATGTAAACAAAGTAAACATCGTTGTTTTCTCCCAAATGGCAACATCACATACCCCACCCGTTACGTATCTGTCACTCGTGCCTGAGTAAAAGGGAGGCATGAACCCACTATCGAGCATAAATACTCACTCTTGGAGGCCAGAGAATCTACTAATAACGGAGAGCATGCAAGATCATAAATAACATACACATGAATAAAACATGATAGATTGATCATCATTGGATATATAATTCCATATTCATCGGATCCCAGCAAACAAAACATGTAGCATTAATATAAGATGATCTTGATCATGTGGGGAACCTCAAAAGATCTAAACATGAGGTATAAAGAGGAGACAACAACCATCTAGCTACTTCTATGGACCCTTAGTCCAAGGATGAACTATTCAAGCATCATTCCGGAGGCGGGCATGGTGGTGTAGATCCCTCCGGTGATGATTCCCCCTCCTGGCAAGGTGCCGGGGAGAGCTCCAGAACCCTCCCAAACTAGGGTTGACGATGCATGCGGCTCGGATGTTTTTCGTCCAAAAGGATTTTGTTTTTAGGGTTAACCTCCCGAGAGGTATAAATAGGCGAGAGGGCAATGTTGGTGGGCGTCCAGGGGGGCCCAACCACCCCTGGGCACGGACAGAGGGGAGGGCGCGCCGCCCTATGGTGTGGGCCCTTGCGACCCCCCCCCCCCGGGTCCCCTCTACAATCCGTGTGCGCGACAGATTTCTAAGACTTGCGGGCATCAAATCGTCTAATTTCAAAAATATGTCCAAAACAACTTTTATGCACTAGAAACAACAGAAAGCGGGAACTAGCTCCATGGCATGTTATAAATAGGTTAGTCCCATAAAATCGATAAAAATGGCATAAAGTGTAAAGGAAACATGTGGCATATGGCATGAATACAACATGAAAAATCAGAAATTATGGATACGTTTATGACGTATCAGCATCCCCAAGCTTAGTTCCTACTCGTCCTCGAGTAGGAAAACGATAAAACGAAATAAATAATTTTTGAGGTGACATGCTACCAACATAAATTTGATCATCATAGTTGTAACATCACTGATTTTAGGAAAACTCAAAAATCACAAAAAATTAAAACTTTTTGTTTTCTATTAAAGCAATCCACCAAAAACAAATATAATCCAAACACAAAGTAAATAATATTGTTATTCCAATGTTATTGAAATAAAAAATCCATTATGCCTCTGTTTTCCATAATCCCTAAACCTATTTCAACTAAGTCTTCATATTTCAAAGTGATAGTTTCACCTTAGCAAACCCTATTCGACAAAAAGAATTCAACTCAAATATTACCTTGGAAATATTTTCATAGCATTTGAAACTTGAGGATTTCAAAACCCTAAGAATTGATTTCACCATCATTAAATAATATATGAATTTCAGAATTATTATTTGACCACATAATGTCTTATCAAACCTTAATAGTACAATTTTTTTACTAGAAATATGTTTTTCCCAATGTTCCCTCAACTCCTAATTATTGTTAATAATTATTTTCTCCAACCAATTGGTTATTGAAAATACTTTCAACGACAAAAATCAACCATATCACTTTTAAACTAATGATCCAGTAACAAAATGGTTTTCACAATTTTCCTTTTTAGAAAAGGAATGTAAGAAACATACTTTCAAATAAGTTAAGTCCCTAATTCCTCATGGACCGATTATTCAATTTATCCTCATGGACCAATTAGATAATTAAACAGAAGTTATTAAAGATTTGATTTAACAGAAAAAACAATTCATGGCGTGATCCTTGCGTCATCATCTTCTTCCTCGCAGAAGGAAATCCCGGACGATTCGGCCAAAACTTTTGCCCGGCGATGACTCGTCATTAAGACAATTAAATCCTGCCCGAGACCAGCCCCTTATAGCCCCGGATCTCCTCCTCATTTACGCTCTGAATCCCCTCTTTGTATCGCCGTGAGGATAGTCAAATTTCTCTATGTTGTTCGCCGCATCCGCCGCCGTGCTTCTCCATTCCCAGCCAGGTGAACACATCCCCGAGCATGTGATTCCTTCCATCCTCTTTCTCTCATCCTTGCGCTTCTCACCGTGCCCCTGCACGACCTTTTTCTGAAGTGCAAAGTCGTGCGCGAGAGCATCCACATCTCGTCGGAGCGCAGAGCTCCTCCATTCGCACGTCGCGGCCGTCCCAGGAAGTGACAGCCCAGGCCACCTCCGCCATACTCTCCTCCGTGTTACTCCGCCCCTCGTCGTGCTTTCTCCCAGCTCCAGAAGCTTCGCCGTCATCGAGGTCCGAGCAGCCGCCGGCCAACGCAACGCCATTTTTGGGCGAGCCCCACCGTGGTGAGTGTCGCCCTCCTCTCTCCCTTAGATCACAACCGTTAGATCTAGATTGGAGCGCCCATGTTATACCACTCAATCTAGATCGGATAGAGGACTCACACTTCCTCGGCCCGGTCATCTAAGTAAGGGACAAATTATCATTCTCCCCAAAAGTGATAGTGGCAAAGAACTGTTGAACGACCCTGCAGTTGTAGTTCTGCTGAATGCCTACAAGATGCTCAAGCCCCAGCGTCCTAGTGATCCACATAGCCTCCTCGAAGTACTCAGAGCTTCCCAAGGCATCTAAGTCAAGAACCTGCCGGGGACATATAGGATGCTTCAACTTGGTATAGATATCCCTCTAAATAAGCTCGAAGTCTCTCCTCCAGTAGTGAGGACTCTCAGCAGTGCGAGCCATGGTGAAGAAAGGTCTGGCTCTCATAATCATGTACTCCCTCTTGCTCATTGACACCACAGTGGTGATCCTATAAAACTTGTCCTTCTTTGCCAATTCACGCCTCTATCTCTCTTGGCTAGCTTCTTGTTGACGACGCTCATCATCAAGGGTCCTCCTATGAGCAACCCTCCCGGTATCCGGATTGGTGACTGGATAGTTGCGAGCATGAACACGGTATGTCCTAGTAGTGACGTTGGGATTGGAGGCGGATGACTTAGTCCTTTTCCATGAAAACACAACACAACCAATCACAAAACCAGAGAGCAGAAGATAAGCACACATGAACGTCCACAAGATGGAGGAAGAAAGCACCAAAAAATTCTAGGCAAGTTTCACAGAATCCAAACAGGAGTCTCCAGCCTGGTAGACCGGAATCTCTGGACTGACACCAGATTCTCCCGTCCGGGAGACTGTAGTCTCCGGACTATCCACGGATCTAAAATGTGGATTCAACAAAACATGCACCAAGTGGTTTCTAGATGATTTATATAGAGGGTAAAACAGCCTAGGGTGGTTCTAAAGCACTAAGCAAGTACCAACTCTCCGAAAAACATACATCTAGAGCAAAACCCTAAATGAACACAACGAAAAAGAGGGGGAGGGGATACCCTTGCCACCCTGGTCGGCCATGGAGGATCCCAAGGTGGGGGAACATGAGGGGGAGTCGAGGGAGGCCCTTGGGGGCGTATTTCGGCGGCGAGGAGCGGCCGGAGAGGTTCTTCGAGGCCACGACGGTGCCGAGGGAAGATTGGAGAGAGGGGTGGTTGGTAGGGAATGATAAACCCTACCACCCAGCTCCCCCTTTTTATTCTGCGAAACTGCCAAACCGGAGTCTCCGGACTAAACACCAGAGTCTGTGGATAGACCTTAATCTCCGGTGTGAAAGACCGGAGTCTCCGGACCCACACTCCAAAAATTCTAACAAAAAAGAATGGACATGCATGTGGCTTTGGAACTTGTGTTTTGGGAATATTTTGGCTTGGGATTAGAAAAACCAACAGGGATAGTACTTCATACTCAAACATTGCAAGAACAAACATTAAAACGCCAAAATTTGAGTATGTTTTCCAAAGAGATAAGCAAAAACTCAAAAATTCAAATAAGAACCAAATGAGAGACAAATATGAACCAACTCTTCAAAAGAAGAGGTTGGTGGCCTAAGACACCATGTGATAGATCATGGTATGTCACTACAAAGATATATGTTGGGTGCATTGCCAATTCTTGAAATGGAAGCTCACAATTCAACATTAGAAAAAGATAGATAACAATGAATTTTTGATTTGGGCATAAAGGGGGGAGGGAGAACCCAATGTTTTACGATAGAAATCCCCCTATGTCCATGCCTACACCTAAATCCAAATAAGTATCAACTATAGGGGTGTGTTCAAGATCTTCAAATCAAACTCGTAGAATCAATGATATTTAGCTCATTCCTCAAGAACATGAATCTTGCATCATCAAGTGGCTTAGTGAAGATGTTCGCGATATTATCCTTGGTGGGAACATATGCTAGCTCAATATCACCTATTGCAACATGATCCCAGAGGAAATGATGATGAATCTCAATATGCTTCGTCCTTGTGTGTTGCACGGGGTTGTAGGAAATCTTGATTGAACTTTCATTGTCACACATGAGAGGCACCTTATCCAAGTGAGCATCATATTCTTTGAGGGTTTTCCTAATACATAGAAATTGGGTGCAAGCACTAGAGGCCGCCACATACTCGGCTTCGGCGGTGGAGAGAGATATACAATTTTGCTTCTTGGAAGACCAACTCACCAAGGACCTGCCCAAGAATTTGGCAATCCCAAAAAGTAGACTTCCTATCATCTTGATCACCGGCCCAATCTGAGTCCGTGTAGCCCTTGAGAGAAAATTGTGCCCCCTTTGGGTTCCACAAACAAACCTTGAGGTATGAAACAAATACCGAAAGATCCTATGGACCGCCACGCAGTAGCTTTCTTTAGGAGCCGATTGATACCTTGCACACACACACCTACACTCAAAACGATATCGGGCTTAGATGGACAATGGTAAAGCAAAGAACCTGATTGCGCTTGAGGTGGCATTTGACTTTCATAGGAGATGGCTTCTATTTTGCACCTTGGAAATTAAACCTCTTGAGAATATCTTGGGTATACTTGGCTAGAGAAATGAAGGCCCCACGAGCCAAGTGCTTGATCTCAAAGACAAGGAATAATTTAAGCTCTCCCATCATGGACATCTCAAACCTGTCAGTCATAGGCTTTGATAACTCATTATTAAAAGCTTGGTTAGTTGATCCAAAGATAATATCGTCCACATAGAGTTGACATATGAAAAGCTCTCCCTTTACCATCTTTGTGAAAAGGGCGGGGTCAATCTTCCCAACTTCAAAACCATGGTCATCCAACAAATCTCTGAGGTGCTCATACCATGCACGTGGTTCTTGTTTACGTCCATAGAGCGCCTTATCGAGCTTGTAGACATGGTTAGGGAAGTTGAGGTTCTCGAACCCCGGAGGTTTCTTGACATATACCTCCTCTTTGAATGGACCATTTAAGAAAGCACTTTTGACATCCATTTGTTTCAATTTGAAATTATGTGAAGATGCATATGCAAGAAGGATACGGATGGACTCAAGGCGGGCCATGGGAGAATAAGTTTCATCAAAGTCAATGCCTTCCACTTGAGTGTATCCTTGAGCCACAAATCTTTCCTTGTTCCTCATGACAATACCATGCTCATCTTGCTTATTCTTGAATTTCCACTTAGCGCCAATAACATTGTGGCAATCTTTGGGCTTCTCAACTAGGCTCCAAACCTTGTTGCGCTCTAAGTTATTGAGCGCATCATGCATAACTTCAACCCAATCGGAGTCCTCAAGATCTTCAAACACTTTCTTCGGTTCCACCATAAATATGTGAGCTTGATGCTCACTAAAGTTAGCCAATTGCTTTCTTATGGATCTTATAGCTTGAAATTCTTCCAATACTTTGTTGTCGGATGCATCAATACACTTCAAAGCTCTTTTAATCCTTCTAGCACAATGGGCTTCGAATTCCTCATTATTGTGAGGAGGAATCACTTGATCATCTTGATCTTTTGTGTCCCTGTCTTGACCGAATTGTTGTCCTTGATCATCATCATCATCATCATAAATATCCACACTAGCTTCAACTTGAAGTGAGGAGGATGAAGAAGGTTGATCTTGGCCTTGACCTTGACTAGCTTGAATGATAGGAGTGGTTGCATCTTGCATAGTAACTTGGTCAATAAGAGGAGGGTCTTGAACATGTTCTTGGGTAGGTGCATCACTTGGCTCCTTGGATTGTTCTTCTGTTGTAGATGAGGGCTCGACTTGAGTAGAGAATAGTTCTTCTGGAGTTGCGATAAGGTGTCCCTCAATGGGGCGAAAACATCCCACACTCATCCTTCCTATGGCTTCTTGAGGAATTTCAACATCTAAATTAGAAACATGAAATTGCGCCAGTTGGGAGAAATCATTTTCCTAGAAAGCCACACTACAAGATTCTATGATAATTCGTGAGGCTTTGTCAAAGAATCTATAAGTGTGGAATTCGGCACCGTAACCAACAAATATACCTTCAATAGTTTTAGATTGGAATTTAGACAACCGAATACCCTTGATCAAGCACTTACAACCGAACACATGGTAGTAGAAGACGTTGGGTTTGTTGCTGGTGAGGATCTCATATGGAGTCTTTTCCAAGCCCTTGCAGATGTAGAGGCGGTTGGAGGAGTGGAATGCGGTGGATATGGCCTTGGCCTATAGATATTGGGGAGATGAATACCCCGCCTACATGGTCCTTGCCATATCCAAGAGAGTTTGATTCGTCCTTTCGGCCACACCATTTGGTTGAGGCGTGAAAGTGGCGGAATATTGATGCCGAATACCCTCATCACTAAGGAATTCATTAAAAGTGTAGTTCTTGAACTCGGACCCATTATCACTCCTAATAGACATGATTTGGACATTTTGTTGACGTTGCAGTTGATTGGAGAAGTCGATGATGGTTTGTTGGGTGTCACTCTTCATCTTAAATAAATAACCACAACTGTATCTTGAATAGTCATCGACAATCACCAGGAAATACTTCTTGCCACCGAGACTTGCCTCAGGCACGACACCAAAGAGCTTAGCATGGAGAAGCTCCAAGATCCTCTTTGATGAGATAATAGTCTTGGCCTTATGGGGGGCATCATGCATCTTTCCTTCAACAGATGACCTACAAACCCGATCCTTTGAAAAGGAAACATTTTATTTTAGTCCGAGGATAAGGCCATCTTGTGAAGACTTTGCAAATTTCTCATGTTGGCATGGGATAAGCGGAGATGCCACAACCACCCCACGTCCGCCTTTCCGAAAATACACATCGCTTGAGAGTTGGCGAAATTCCAAAAGTCTCCCCTAAACAACTCATTTTCGACATGTCCCACGTATGCGACGACAAGAGTCTTGGTCCTCAAAATGACCACATTATTTTCATAAAAGAAGACGAAGTAACCCATCTTCCCAAGAGATGAACTACAAGAAAATTGAATCCAAGGGATTCGACAAGCATGACGTCCATGATAGTGACATCAGGAGAAATCACAACCTTGCCGAAACCCGATACCTTAGACTTGGACTTGCCTGCATAAGTGACGGACGCATAATTTGTATTTGGGCGCAAGTCCGTCATAGGTTCTTTTCTTCTGGTCAATGAAACCCTCAAGATGACCAACATATTTAGCTCCCACGGGGTTGCTACGAGTAGTGTCGTCCCTCATGTCAATACCACTCGAAGCAACACTCTTCTTTTCTTGTGCGGGCTTGGCCTTGTTCTTGCTCTCCTTGTCCTTGCTCTTCTTCTTGGAAACATATCCAAGACCTTGCTTGACAACTTTTTGTATAGGAGCACTCACTTGTGGACTAGAAGCAACTACTTGTGGGCTAGAGGCCACAGCCTTCTCAACTTGAGAACTCTTTCCCTTGAGTCTTGCTAGCTCATCCTTCAACCTAGCATTTTCCTCAATAACATTTGCATGATCACAAGAAGAAGTAGAGGTTCTAGGGGTGTTGAATTAATTAAGTTGAGTTTGAAGTTGTTCACGCAACTCTCTAAGGGTAGAGTGTTCACTCTCTGAGGCCTTGTGAGCCTTGATGAGGGTCTCAAACTCCTCGGTTAGTTTAGCATGACCAACCCCAAACTCAAACTTATCCTTTTTATCCTTTTTTATATTTAGCAACATAAAGGTCACATTCTTTAGTGATATTAGCAACAAGTTCATTATGTGACTTTCAATAGATTCTAGTTTCTCTTCAAGAGAAACTTGACCCTCATGATCTTCCTCAAGGGTCATATAGAGATGCATTTTCATCTGCATCTCTTCTTTCAATCTCACATTTCTTCTGAAGAGCTTCATGGGCCTCTCCCAATTGGCTCACGAGGAGCTCAAAGTACTTCTTGGGATCACCTTGCATGTTAGTCATAAAGAGTTCCAAAGAGGCAATTTCATCTTCTATACTATGACTAGCAACGCTATTCACGTCATTAGTTAGTCTTAGGAAGGATAGAAGATGCTAGCTCTGAGGCCTTAGCCATGAATATCTTGGCATTGGGTTGAGGAAGATTCTCATTGGGATATTCGTAGAGTGATGAAGATGATGGAGTTGTGGCAAGAGCAAGAGCAGCCATTTCACTTGTGGGTTCTTCTTCTTCATCACTTCCGAAATCATACTCCTCTTGAGTCACTAGCACAAACTTGTGGGGAGATTTCTTGTTGAATGGTTTCCTCTTGAAATGAGGCTTCTTGTACTCAACCTTGGACTTGTCCTTGCGAATGAGTTTGCCACCATGATGTTCCCTATTCTCAAAGGGTAACTATGCAATGAAATGATTTTTGTATTGAGAATTGAACAAGACCTCACTCTTTGAGTCCCTTCATTGGCATAGCGATACTTGGTCTTTCCCTCAACATATGCCTTGGCCTCGGATGGATTCTTCCAAAAAAAATCACGGTAAGAGCAATGACATCTTTGAGCACAAGGTCATATTTTTAATTCTTCAACGGGGCCAAGTCCTCAAAGCAAGCTTATTGACAATCAATCTCCCTTGACACTACCTTGGCCTTCAATGCAACCGAAGCTCCTTTGTGCATTCCTAGGGATCTAGAACGGTTGACAAGAGCATTTTTGGTTTGCACTTGACAGGAGCACATTTCTTGCATCAGTTGGGTTGAGGTCAAGGAGGCAAAGTCATGTCTTCCTTGAATGCTCTTCAAGGCCGTGGGCTCAAAAGGCATAAGAGAAATTATATACTTCCTCTTGATCCATGCATCATCAATATACTTGGCACCAACATTGTTGAATGCGGTGGCAAGAGTCTTGAGCCTTCGGTACATGTCTTCATAGTTCTCACCATCATGCATATAGAATCCTTCGGCCTCATTGCTCAAGGCATCATACCTATTCCTTTGCATACTTTCATTTCCCACAAACATGACGACAAGAGTGTCCCATTTTTCCTTGGAAGCAGTATATTGTTGAAGATGAGGCATGTGGTTTGGGCTCA
Source organism: Alopecurus myosuroides (assembly GCA_028641055.1). Taxonomy (NCBI): domain Eukaryota; kingdom Viridiplantae; phylum Streptophyta; class Magnoliopsida; order Poales; family Poaceae; genus Alopecurus; species Alopecurus myosuroides. The sequence continues at coordinate 89,319,515 of CM054058.1, forward strand.
CGGCTTGTTGAATAATGGACAAGGCGGCGTAGCTGAGTTGACAATCTACGGATTCTCTTCTTGTCAAGTTCTTGGGGTCATGTGGCTTGTATCCATCTCGAGAGACCCTCCAAAGTTCAATATGAGAAGAGTTAAAGTGATTTTCCATGTAATATTGCCACTCACCAAAAGAATGTGCATCAATTTTAGGAGGTTCTGCTCTAGGAATTATATGAGGATGTGGGACGGGAGGATTGGGAGAATAGTGTCCTTCGGCAGAGTGGTATCCTCCCTTTTCTTCCGTACCCTTATCAGTGGAGTTCTTAGCGGAAGCATCTTTAAGTGGAACACCATTTGACCCATTCATGGCACCCTCCGGATCTTCATCCGAAGGAGATGAAGTGGAGGTCTCCGGTTCCTTGCCTTTCATGAATTGCAACATGATTATTCCCAGGTCATCTATTTTTCTCTCCATGGATAAGGTCAAGGAAGTTTTTAACTCCTTGAGATCATCCATAGAGACATGCACCATGGAACCGACGACATCCGGATCATCGGCCATACTAAACTCTTAGGCGGTTAAGCCCGATAAAAGAGTCGAGGCTCTGATACCAATTGAACGGATATTATGGGCACCCAGAGGGGGGTGAATAGGTGCTACGACCAATTTTAATTTTTCTTCAACATTAGGCTTGACACAAAGGTAAATTCTCTAGATAATGCAACTAAGGTGAATTTATCTATATGACAAGAATAACAATAAATAAAAAAAAGTAAGGTAAAGCAAACAGAACGAGATAACCGAAGTTGGAAGCACGCAGAGAAACGATGTATTCCCGAGTTCCTCCTTGTTAAGGGAGTACGTCTCGTTTGAGGGGTGTGAGTTTCTCCATGAAGGCCTATGTAACGCCACAAAGTCCTCACCCTATTCTACGATGAATCCCTCCTCGAGGGCCTAGTTCACCTTCCAATATTGGTCCCTTTTGAGGCGGGAATTGAGTCCTTTACAAACAAGTTTGGGGTACACACCGACAACCAAATTGGGGGCTCCCAAGAATCACAAGAATCACCAAGAAAGACAAGGTGTCTAGGTTCTCCACAAGAGAAAAGCCTAGACTAGTTCCCCTCAAGCAAATGAGTGGGGAAATGAAATCTGGTTGGTGAAGACGTAGATAGGGGCATTCTCCTTCAATCCTCCGAAGATCAACACTTTTGGGTGGGGGGATTGGGAGATCTAGCAAGGTGGGTGAGCTCTAGCAATAGTGAGATCTATTATGGACGAGCTGACTTAAGGTAGGTGGGGGAGAGGGGGTATTTATACCCCTTATAACTTTTAGAGCCGTTGGAGACTTTTGTGCCAAAGTCACACCGGAGACTCCGGTCTGAGAAATACACCAGTCTTCATATCGGAGACTCTGGTCTGTCTCTGGTGTGGTTCCAGCGGGTGACACCACACCTCCATCACTGCTATCTTCTCGAGAATCCACCAGTCCGGAGACTCCAGTGCTCCTCACCGGAGACTCCGGTGTAAACTTGCTTGTGTCTTCACTTCTTCATGCAGACACTATCTGTGGTTCAATGAGAAGCCCTTGTGCATGTAGGTTCAGAGATTCCGGTGTATCTCCGGTAAGTCTCTGGACTGCGTCCAGCGGGTGACACCAAGAGTGCAGGATGGTTCCTTCTCAGCAAAACATATCTCCAATAAGTCTCCGGAGTGAGGACAGCGCGTGACACCAGGCTCACATCACGGATTTATTTCACGAGAAGGCTTCATACCGGAGACTCCGGTCTGGGAGACCGGAGACTCCGGCCTGGAATGGAATTCCAGCAGTAGTACTACATTTGATCTTTGTCCTTTTTATACTCATTACCACCATACCAAATTTGATAACTAGACCCTGAAAAACATCAACACACTTGAGGATACGTGTGTTGTTAACAAACATTCAAAACAAGATGATTTAAGTGTGTTTGTACTTTCACAGTCTTCTGATCCACACATGGACCGACCCCGAAGACTTGTCTTGCAGGTCAAGAAGGAAATTAGGAAACCAAAGTAGTACACGAACTCCTGAGACCTGGCCTCCTATATAAATGTTGGGAGGGGTCATAGAGGTATCATCGAATCCATAGAGAGAAACAGAGAGAGAAGAGAGAATACGTCGAAACACCAATGTAACCGAGGTCTTACTCGCTGTAATAAATAGGAAAGCAAGAAGTTTACCTCCCCAAAGGGCCCGAAACATAGGTAATTCGTGTCCCCGAGTCATGAAAACCCTAGTAGTCCACCAACGCTCACCCCCTTACCAAAGCATATCATAACCAGTATGGTATATGCCGTGGTACCCCCACAACATTTGGCACCGTCTCTGGGAATCTAGGGCGGTGGATTTGTGTCTTATTCAACATTAACCACAAGTAACAACTCGGCGACCAGGATGGATCCAATCAAATCTAGATCCCTCTACTTCACCGAGCACTCGCCGGTATTACTTCCGGCTTTATACCCCATTGACAGAAGCATTAACATGAGGTTTGGTGATCTGAATTTCCGCCTTACTCGCGCGGGCGTTTTGCGCCTCAAAGATTTGGCATGCCCAGCCACTTTGGCGGTCACCGCATCATCGTCATTGGGATACAAAGCCGAGGCCGGATCCGAACCCGACTAGAAGATCATCGTGCACTCTTATTTCGACCACTTCTTCTGGAAGGTGCACCACACGAGATCTTCAGGAAGCAAAAGCTCGGACACCCCGAGTCCCCTGCTACCTCCGCGGGTCTATACCGTTATCCAACACTCGAGTAGAGGAAGACGGAGAAGATGATTCTGAGGAGGAGGAAGAGAAGAAGGAGGACGAAGAAGAAGACGGAGATGAGGGCGGGGACGCAACTACCCGCAATGGGGGCACATGAGACCAAGAAGTTTAATCGGCCCCTGAGTCATTCACAAAGAATAAATCACAGCCCAAGAAATCCCACCCGCGCACTCTGATCCTCGTAAATGTCGCAAAACAGATGAGGGATGCAGCCAAATGCCTGATCGACCAAGGGAAGGGATTACCTCATGGCGCTATGAAGGAGTAAATATATGCATACCGCTACGCCCTGAGCCGACAAAAGAAGAGACTTTCGAAACTACAGAAAGACCTAAATTCTCTCTTGGGAACCACATGCGGGTCTTAGACAACCCGCAAGAAAATCACCGCTCCGACGCGATCGAGTCCCCTAACGAGTCGGTACAGGGAGCGACCAAAGAGCCGAACCTTGAGATGGATAACGCCCTAGAGTACATGGCGCCAAGAACGCCCGAGGACCGCCTCCAGCAAGAGACCATGTCACTACCAAATTCCGTGCGATCCGGAACGTTTTGAGCGGCACGTTTTGATAGCGTTTCCGTCTCAAATGGCTGAAAGTGGAGTTTTCTCTTGACGTATTGGTTTGGTCCGTCGCAGACTGGTTTTGCCCGAATTTTTGCTAGTTTTACGTCGCAGATTTTTGTCTCCGGCCTAGTAGCCCACTAAGAGCCCAGTTGCCTTCGACGAAACTTGCCTGGTCATGTAGAACTTCGCAAATTTTTCTTGGGGCCACACATCCTGCCCTGTTTGACTGGCTACGACCACGCGCTTGGTGCCTGGCCCCACCTTCAGGCCGTGTGCACCGTGGGATTCAATTTAGCCGTTGGTACTGTGGGACCTAATTTAGCCGTTGACACAGCTGAACGTACCAATTAAATAATTCGACCACACTACAGCAAAGCCACTGCCATCAATCCTCCGCCGCCGCTGCCGTAAATCCTCCGCCGTTACCACACCGCTGCCGCTGACGAGGGCGCACAGCTAAATTTCCCTCTCCTCTTTCTCCCTTGGCGATTCTAGAGTTCTTCCCTGTCTCCCCTGTCTCACATGGAGTGTAGGGAAAGCATGGTCGCTAGCGGCGAGAGTTCGCCCTTGTCGCACGAAGGGGGGTTTCCTCCTCGCTGCCGCAAACCTATCCCATACACTCAGGTGGCCTTGGACCACTCCAATGAAACAAAATGTCTGTGCGGTTTGAAGATGGCCATGTGGATTTCTTGGACCGACCATAATCTATGCCGGAGATTCCTGAAATGCCAAAGACGCTTGGTAAAGATTCGTGCTTTAGTTTCAGTTTGGTTGCAAGATTTTTCTTTTGGTTAAATTTTATCTTATTTTTGTTGCAGAAGTATGGCATTCGTTATGGTTGTGGAAAGTTCTCATGGCATGACCCGGAATGGACAGAATTCCAGGAACATGTGGTTCTTTATTTTTTGACACCAATACTGTGGGGGAATATCCCCCACAGCCCCCATTTATTAATAGAAGAGAATAAAGTTATTTACAATATGTACACTATATACAAGGTAATCAAGGGAGTGAATCAATCCATGATGTTAAAACAATAGGGATATCTCTCTTCACCCTATACTTAAGCAGGGTGATCTCCTGAACAAACAGGGCCTTCCAACCCCTAAAACTGGGTCTGATGTTATTAAAAATCCAACCATTTCTCTGTTTCCAAATGCCCCAGCAGGCTAAGATGACTATATCCTGAAAACAAGGACCAGAGAAATGCTTCTTGGCAAACCTGAGTGTATTATTTGTAGATCCTGGTATCCAAGGAATTTGTAGGTAATTCCAAACTCTTGTATTGCAAGTACAATTAAAAAATAGATGCCTCCAGTCCTCATCTTCATGAGCAGAACAGAGAAGACACTCAGAAGAATCACTAACATTCCAGTGTCTTCGAATCAACATTTCTCTAGTGTTAATTCTATCATGCAGCAATAACCAGGCAAAACAATTATGTTTAGACTGACATTTGCTCTTCCAAATCCAATAGGATATCACATCATCAGGAATTTGAGCAAAATTTTGTTTATAAACAGAGCTTGGAGAGAACTTAGGAGGTGAAATAGAACTTCTCCATTGATATTTCCCAATTGACTGGAGATTGAAATTATGTATCATTTTTCTCAAGACCATTAGCTCATCATTTGCTTGGGTAGTCAATGGGACACTACTAGGGAAAAGGCTACCGCAGGCGAACCAAATTATACTACCGCAGGCGAATATTGGTTCGCCTGGGACCACATCTCCAGTGGTAATGATTTACCGCAGGCGAAGCTCAAAATGCGCCTAGGGTAAGTTGACATACCCCAGGCGAACAGGCCCTGTGCGCCTGGGGTAAGCTTATTTACCTGAGGCGAACAGGCACTGTGCGCCTGGGGTACATATTCGCCTGGGGTATGATTTCTTATTCGCCTGGGGTATGGTTTTGTTGTGTCAAAAAATAAAAGAAACGAAAATAACAGAATTACAGCAAATTGATAGAAATAAATATGAAAATGACAGCAAAATAACAGAAATATTCTCGATCATCAACACATAGTCTCGAACAATAGTCTCGATCATCACCAAATAGTCTCGAAGTGATAGTTTAGTTACAAGCATAGTTCAAAGACTAGAGGAGTACACATAGTTCAAACAAATCGATGGTTTAGTTATCTAGACAAGCAAAAGAACAAGTAGCATCAACACTAGGAGTACAAGGAGTATAAACACGGCGATGGCGAAGGTGGTCATCCGGGCCCTCGTCTTCTCCGTCTTCTCTCTCGCTAGGTAAGTGGCGTATAGAGCTTCCGCCTCCACCATGGTCTTGTACCCCTTGTAGCTGTTGCCGCTGAAACCGTGCACCTGTCGCCGGCATTGGTCCCAGTCGTCGTAGACTCCGGGAACCCTACCGACATACACAACATACCATGTCATCTGTGCATAGGACAAAAATACGAGTTTAGCATCGAAAGTGATAATAGACCGCAAATAACTATCAAAAAATAGAAGCATCAAGGTTTACGAATAAAACACGACAAATAAAGGACTAAAAGTTATATGATGCAAGTGTATACTAACATTTTGTCAATCATATAGTCTCGGCGGGAAAGGACGAACGCCTTCTAGCGTGTTGAATGTCCGGGTGTCACGTTGCTCTCGTAGGTGTGCTTCTATGTCACGGTTGCTCGGTGGTGCGTGGCCGTGGAAGAACAAGCCACCCCGAGTGATGACATCCGACGAGAGTATCGTGCAGATCCTCCGCTGGATGCGACGGAACTCAGCCCGCACATATTCATCTGGGGTGTTGGCCATCTTTGTGGTCAGGTCTCGGAGATGACATGGTAGCTGGACCTGTTGGGCATCCTTTAAGTACTCCCTCATCTGAAAGATGGCATACCAAGCTTCCAACCCAGATTCTTGCTCCGATTGCTTTAGGCAGGGGTAGTTTGTTACGTGGATGCACACGTAGGCGCCTCGGACTACTTTCTCCCTTTTTAGGGGCTTGCCTAAATCGGCGGTGAAACCGTTGAGGGCACTATTAAGAACTGCTCTTATGTCGGTGTAGTCCTTCTGCACCGCCCTACCCGCATCGAGATAAGTGCATTGCGACCAATGCGGTTCCATGATGATGAGTATGCATCCTCCGTTTCTGCGCAGCACATTTCGAACAAGCCATCAATATCATCAATCGAAATACTAAGGAGATTCTAGAAAGAATGTAACAACGTGAAGCGGAGAGGACTACTTACTTGGGAAAGTATGGCATGAGAATGGTGTTCTTATCCTTGTTATCTATCAAAAACCCCGTTATGTAAGTCGTGATAAGAACCCGGTCCGCATGTGACCGCAAGCAGTCCTCATTCATGTAGTAGTGGTCCATAATGGCGATGTGCGGGGTATTCTCCATGACCATATCGTGCGCCATGCTGAGCGATACCAGGCGGACAATGCTTCGGTCGAGCTTTCCCAAGTGGAAGACCCTGAATATGTCTTCGTATCTGATGAAGAACACCTCTGCGGGATTTGAATCCACAAAGCCCACGGATCGGGGCACCTTGACCACGTATAGCGGGTAGGAGGGATGTTTCTCACATAGAAGTTCATTCCCATTGAACAAAATCCCGTCGTGGATGGTCCTCATGTCACCACCCATGACAGCGACAACCTCTGGCGGCAGCATCGGCTGACCTATCTCATGCACCTTCCTCCACGGGACGGCGGGCGGCAAACGGTCCAGGACTCGGGAGGCCGCTGGCTGGCTACTAGAGGAGGCACCACCTTTCTTCTTGTTGCCCGGCCTCTTCCGAATCTTCTTCGGCCTCAAGCAGATGGGAGTGCCGCTTTGTTTTACCGCCTCCTCGGCCGTAGCACGGAGTGTATTTGGGGTAACCAGCGTAGGCTGTGGAGCCGTAAAGGTCGTCTGCTCCTCGGGAGTTTCTTGGGAATAGGTTAGCTTCTTCTGGATATCCAGTTTTCTGGTGGGTAACTCAGAAGAACCGCCCTCTCCGCCATCTACCTTCTTCTGGATATCAAGAGTTCTGGCGGGTAACTCCGGAGGAACCGGCTTCTCGCCATCCAACTGATTTATGAAATCGTCAATGGGAGCAAGTTCAATATCCATGTAGTCGTCATGGGTCTCATGCTCGTGATGTTGCTCGTCATTGCACGTCTCGTGCTTGGGAGGAGGAGGATCCACTAGAGGTGGAGAGAGGACATTGCCATGTTGGACCTTGTCTTGTTGGCTTGCCGCGGGCGCAACCGGTGTAGTGGTGACGGTCATGGCTTGGCTTGGCGCTGACCCTGACGTCGTGTTCAGCCGAATAAGGGCTTTCGGCCATAGCAAGATTTGATTGTCCAGTTGGCCGAGATTCAGCTCGCTGTCGGCATCGGCGGGTTGATTAGGAGGATACAAGTTCTCGAATCCCGGTAGCACCAGATCGACGCGAACCCGAAGCTCGTTGGCCGGTATATCTCTGTAGTGGTACTTGCGGGATAGTGGCTGCAAGATGCTCCCCTTTGCAACATCCTTCAACTCGCTGCCCACTTTTAGCAGGAAGGTGCATCCCGTCGCGTCAGCCTGCGATAACATGCATGGATAGGTCAGAGAGTAGGGTTATATTGAACTGGCTACAGCTTGAGACGGTCAATAATTTACCGTGAGGGCATTGAGCTCGGCTAACGTCGACGGACCACAGGTGATGGTGGGCTCGTCGAGCAACGGGGTGGTGGCCGCGCCGGACACGGCCGACGGTCCATCGGGGGCAGGCGCGTCGGGCACGGCGGGGGCGACAGGCAAGGCCGACGTCGACGGACCACCGGCGGCGGCCGCGGCGGGCACGACCAACATCGACCGTATGTTGAACGTTTTAACGGCCCCTGTGAGCCCCCGGCGATGTAGCCACATATTTTTTTCAAATACGGCGGGGATGAGCGCATTCATCTTTTCCCCCACCGTTTTCTCAATCTTCTTCTCCATGTTTGTTTCCAAGTCATGTACCTTCTTCTTCAGCGCCTCCGTCTCCTCGCTCTTCTTCGCCGCCCGCGACTCCTTAGTGCTGGGCTCAGCCAACCCATAGTTGGCGTGCTTCTTATTAAGTCCGCCGCCGGTGATACGACCTAAGTGCGGCTTTTTCAGAGGGTCCTGGCTCTTTGCCTTGTTGTACCCCCTGATGAAAGGCTTATCCCACGCGACTTTGGCCGTCGACGTCTGCGACGAGGAAGATTCAAGTTGTTGTTCTTCTAGCTGCAGAAGCAACATATGAACGGTTTGGAAATGGTTTCGTACTAGAATGAAATCGTGGACTTGATGATGATGAGTTGCATGAAATGGTAAATTTCTTACCACTAGCTTCTCAACATTCTTCACGCTATCGTTCGTGACCAAAATAACACCCTCCACCATATTCGGGTCCGAGACAAGTTCCCCGGTCGGAGTTACTTTTCTGTACCTCGACCTCATGAGTTTCTGGAATTGCGGGTCATGGGCATACTTGGTGTAAGGGTTCTCAATCCCTTTTTCAATGTAGGCCTGGTCCTCTTTCGCCCAAACTGGCTCCTTCCCGTCGTAGCCACGACAGCCGAGATTGTGGTGACCGATGTTCTTCGACGCTAGCTCCTTCCCCCATTCCGTTTGATTCTTAGTGAAATCAAGCGACTCGTTATTTAGGAAAGTCTTGAAGTCATCGGGCGTAATCCGCGGGAAGTGGCGATGGATCTCTTCGAATGGTGTCGATTCCCTAATCATCGCCCTCACCATAGTCTTGTAATTGCTCAGGGCTTTGGTGAATCTAGTGAGGCCGAGTTTGTTCACGAGGTTGCCCTTCAGATTCTCGTTGTTGTAGGGGGGAGGGAACTCATACCGCGCGTGCGGCCTTGAGATGAGTTGGGCGCGCAGAGTTGGCTTCTTCTTGAGAGTCGGCTCGTTGACATTAACGACGTCTCGAAGTATCACGCCAAGTTGGAGGAAGTACCCCTTCACAAGGTCCAATGGCATCACAGGCGTGCCACTGGAAGGGTCCACCTCCGTGAATTTCTCTCGAACGGTGCCGACCTTGTTCGGAGCTCGCTTCCGACGCTTGTTTCCCGTCGTGCTGCTCCCTGAGGGACCCCCGGTGCCACTATCAGTGGTTTCCTCCTCGCCACCGGTGAGCCCGTCATCATTGTGGGGCTCGACATCGGAGGGCTGGTCAGTTTGTGTCCGATCTTCCTCTTGCGACTCTCGGGCCATAAGGATGTAGTGGTCCAATAAAGCCGGATCCATAGTAGAAGAAGACATGCCTAGAAGTAGATAAAACGTATATTGTTAGTCACCGGAAAAATTCGGCATGACCTCGGCTATAAATGGTCATGCCGGAGTGCCAGAAATTCGCCGGAACGGAAATGAATCAACGTTCCGGCAAAACATTGGCACTCAATGTACCTGCAACATAAATTGAATGCACACATGGCCACAAAAACAGTTTCTTGCATTGCTGTCATCACATGGTACAAAAACTCCCAGGAAATTCATATATCTGTGTCATCATGCAATTTGTGTCATGCAAACTTTGTTAACTAAAATTTCAGCAAGAATTTAGAACTTGCTTCCTGGAGTAACTTAAACCACTTAAACTGAACATATTGGAATAGATAAATTATTGCTTGTGCTAATAGTTTCACTAGAGTACTTCTAGCAAAGACTAAATTTGAAACACTAGAAACAGCAGCATTTATCAAAGCAAAAGCAGCATTTTTTCAAACACTAGAAACAAGTAAGCTGTTTCTGTAAATAATACTGGGCAGCAAAAACAACTAAGTGGTAGGTAATATCTCAAGATAAAAGTGTAACCTATAAGCTGAAAAACCCAAGCCAATCAACAACTTGTTATTGAGATAAACCCATGTTTTGTGCACTCTACAAGCTGAAAAACCGTAGGTAATAATTTCTGAAATGAAGATGACACAATGATATAACCCCTGTTTTGTGCACTCTACAATCTGAATAAGTGTATGTGTATTTATATACCTAGCCCAAACCTTAGAAAATCACTTATTCAAGCAACTGCAAGCAAGTTATGAATTTTATTCAGTCTACCACTTAACAGTTTGATAAATTAGCACTTGGATGTGCATCTGATTTTATTGATTTGTCCATGGACATCATTCGGTGGAATTTGATTATACATGCATTTGTATGGGGCACGGTAGCAGCAACTGCAGGGGAAAACACGGTAGCAGCAACTGCAGGGCCATGGACATCGATCGATGTCTAGATGCAGGGGTAGTTTGCAGGGGAAAGCAAAACTACTGCACACGGGCGTTGGAAGAGGGGGGGGCTGACCTGGGTTCGTCGTGGGCATGGGCGACGGCGGCGTGGGTGACGACGGCCGGCGTGGACGACGACGATGAGAGGGACGGCGTGCGATGAGAGAGACGACGACGGCGTGCGGTTTGGGGATCGAGAGGAAGTGTGCGGGCGCGCAAGATCTAGAGAGAAAGGAAGTGTGCGGGCTGGGGGGTTAGTAGAGCGAGGACTTACAGGCGCACAACGAGTGATATGCGCCTGCGCTACCCTTACCCCAGGCGAACAAAACAAAACTGCGCCTGCGCTAAAGTTCGTAGCGATTCGTTATGCGCGGGCCCACAGAGCCATACCCCAGGCGCATAACCTAGAAAATGCGCCTGCGCTAAACTTTTAGAACCGGTTTGTGATACAAACCGGTTCTAAAGGGTCTGTCCCCTGGGCCCCCCTCCGTGTAGCAAATGGCCGCAAGGCCTTTAGGACCGGTTTGTATAACAAACCGGTCCTAATGGCCTTGCGGCCATTTGCTGCAGGGAGGGGGTCCCAGGGGACAGAACCTTTCGAACCGGTTTGTATCACAAATAGGTACCAATGTGCTTCGCTTGATGCCCTGTTATGCGCTGGCCCACAGAGCCATACCCCAGGCGCATAGCCTAGAAGATGCGCTTGCGCTAAAATTCGTAGGGTTTTGGTTTGCGCGGGCCCACATAGACTTAGTCCAGGCGCATGTTCTGTCAGAAGCGCCTGTGATAAAGATTACCCCAGGCGCATATTCTCACATATGCGCCTGTGCTAAGATTTTCTAAATTACACAGCCCACCCCGGCCCGGAACACATCGAGCAATACGAATGCTATTATATGGGGCTCCCACATTGTTTTTCACTTAAAAATTACATACATATGAAAGTTAACATGTGCAAAAATATTTAGTGTCGCATCGAGCGTAAATAGATTGATTTAGCGAGATACCGCAAGTGTTCCTCTCTGAAAACACATTGTACATAGTAGCTATTAGCATGTTATATCGCACATATCGCGAGTATTTCCCTCTCTCAACCTTTCGTCACAATCTTACTCTTGCCTTTCTTGGTCGATGTTGAATACGTGACCGCCATATCGTGACTTCTTCTTGTGAATGGAAGACCCCTAGGTAGTGTGGTCCTGCTTCTTCTTGTGGTGTATGGTGCATCGTCTTCACCGGGTTCTTCCATCATCGGGTCTCCGACTAAGCCGTCGAAGTCCTTCTCATCGGCGACTCCATCCATTCCGACGAGGGCCCTTTTTCCTCTCCTTACGACAACACGAGTAGGCTTTGCCGGGTCGGTTATGAAGAAGCATTGCTCCACGTGCTTAGCCAATACCCAGGGCTCATTTTGCGCGGTGGGGTTCTTGGACTTGGGTTTGTTGGCTTCAGACATCGACATAGTGGTGAAATATTCTTCTTCTTTCGTGACGTTTGTACCCCATCTGACATGGAACATCGGCAGCTTTACCCCAACGTAGTCAAGCTCCCAGATTTCCTCGATCTTTCCGTAGTATCTTCTAATCTCTTCGCCCGTGTAAGATTCCATCGTTATAGATGAGTTTTGATAGTCGCTACTTTTGTCTCTTTCCTCCGTGTAGAATGTGTACCCATTGATGTCGTATGCTTGATAAGTCATCATATTGGGCGCGGGGCCATATGACAAGGCCAATACAATTTTATCTTTCTGACATGTCATTGGCGGGGGATCGGCATCAATCTGCTTCTTGAACCTGTCGCGAAAGAGGAGTTGTGTGCTCTAAATATCTCATCTTCCGTCATCGGCCTGCGAGCACTGTTTTTTATCGCGGTTTTGTGCTCTTCTATCCAAGGGTTGACATTGTCGATGTGTTGTAACACTACTAGGTGGGCCCTTTCAAAGTCGGCTCTCCGACCACAGGAGTCCACGTCCATTACCCTTTTGCCAGTGTCGTGGCCTACCCCCATGAACCTGTCAAGGTGCTTATTTGCGGGCAAACCAACAGCTGGATTCTCATCGCCTAGAAAATTCTTGCAGAAAGAGATGCATTCTCCGGTGAGAAATCCCTGGACGATGCTTCCATCCGGGTGTGCCCTGTTACGAACGAATGATTTGATGATCCTGTTCATTCTTTCTAACGCCATCATGTTGTGCAAGAATGCCGGCCCAAGATTGGTGATATCGTCCATGATATGGACCAAGAGATGTACCATAATATCAAAGAAGGCAGGTGGGAAGTACATCTCAAGGTCGCATAGGATGGTGACAATCTCTTCCTGCAGCCTTCCGAGTTTCTTCACGCTTATCGACTTCCGAGTGATGACGTCGAAAAAGTTACAGAGGCCAGTGAGCGTTTGACGGACGTGCGGTTCCATTATCCCTCTGATTGCAACCGGAAGTATCTGCGTCATCATCACGTGACAGTCATGAGACTTCATCCCGCTGAAGATTTTTTTCTCCGCGTCTAGGTATCTGCTTATCAGCCCCGCGTAACCTAAGGGAAATTTCACTCCGAGGAGGCATGTGAATATTTGCGCGAGCTCGTCAGGGCTTAGAGTGAAGCAAGAGGGTTTTAGGCGGTGAGTTTGGTATTTCTTAGCCCTTTTCCGCTTGCGGTCGTCCATCTCCTCCACCTCATCCTCGTCCTCCTCCGTCTGTTAACGCGTAGAAGGCGGTAAGTGAAGCTCGCTCCTGATATTCAGGACCATCAGGTTGTATCTTGATTTTGGCCCGTCTTTGGTCCTATCTGGCATGTTAAACAGGGTGCCAAGCAAGCTCTCACACACATTCTTCGTGATATGCATGACATCAAGGCAGTGAGGCACTCCGAGGATTGGCCAGTACCGCAAGTCCCAAAACACGGACCTCCTTTTCCATACCCCCAAGAGCGGTCCTTCTGGCGGAGGACACTTTTTCTCTCCTCGCTTCCGCTTCTGTACCTTTCCCGACGGAGGACACGTTTTCCAATTCTTCAATAGAGTATCGATCTCTTCTCCTCTTCTCTTGCGTGGAGGTAGATCGAGCTCATCTTTACCGTTGAACAAGTCTCCGCGCTTTCTCCACGGGTCGTTCTGTGGTAGCCACATTCGATGCCTCATGTATACGGTTTTAGAAGATCCGGGATCCTTGTGTAACTGTAGAAACGGGGTAAATTACATGCACCTGACACAAGCCTTGTGTCCATGGCCCTGACACGCAATATATCCGTATCCGAGATAGTAATGCACCATCGTGATCAGTGCGGCTCTCATACGAAAAGTTTCTTCTTTGAAGGCGTCCCATGTTTCCACCCCTTCCTCCCACAACGTGTCTAGCTCCTCCTTCAATAGCTCGAGATACAGGTTGATATCGCTCCCTGGCTGGGTCGGCCCTTGAATCAGCATACTCATGTGTATGTACTTCCTCTTCAGACACAGCCACGGGGGGAGGTTGTACATCCATACAAGCACGGGCCAGGTGCTATGTTTGCTGCTCTGGTTGCCAAATGGATTGAGACCGTCGGTGCTCGTACCAAGCCTGATGTTCCTTGGGTCGTTCCCGAATTCTTCATCGAATGTGTCTAATGCTTTCCACTGACGTGCATCCGAAGGGTGTGTTAGCACTGGTTTTTCAACACGTTCTGGATCGCTCAGCACCGCCTTCTTTCTGTCCTCGTGCCAGCGCATGATCTTTGCTTCCTTGGGGTCCACGAAGTACCGCTGCAGAAGGGGAATGAGTGGAAAGTACCACACAACTTTCCTAGGAGCTTTCTTCGTCCCCCTCTTGTAACGATCAGCACCGCACACCGGACATTTGATCTGGTCCGCATGCTCGTTACGATAAATTATGCAGTCACGGACGCAAACGTGGTATTTTGTGTGCGGTAAATCGAGGGGGCACACGATTTTCTTGGCCTCCTGTAGACTACTAGCACATTTGTTCCCTTCAGGTAAGTTTGTCTTCAGGTATCGCAGAAGATCGTCCATGCTTGTGTCGGTCCATCCGTGTTTTGCCTTCATCTCTAGAAGATCCAGAGCTACTCTCAAGCGTGACTCCTCCGCCCCGCGACTTGCGTCATACAACGGAGTTGCAGAGTCTATTTCTAGTTGCGTGATCTTAGATTTACGTCTGGCGTCGGTCGACGTGTTCTTGAGAAGAAGATCTTGAACATGAGGGCCCGCACGACTGAACTTAGCGGAGTGTTCATGTCCTCGTCTTCATGTTGTTGATCACCATGACTCCCTTCTTCTTCATTATAGTCGTCTCCGTCGACACCTCTTCGTCCTCTCCAATGCCATGTTCAGACTCCTCCTGATCATCTTCACATGTTGCCACCCAATTGGTCTCGACGTGATCATCGTCTTCATCATCATCCATCCACTTAGTGTGGCCCTCCATGAAACTATACCTGAGCAGGTGCTTCTCCACATTACCAGAATCTGGTTTGAACAAAGACCCCAGCTTGCATTTCCGACACGGACACTCTATCTCGGTGCGGTTGTTTCGATGCATCTCGGCCGTCGCGCGTCGCACGTACCTATACACCACGCTTGTCCTCATCGCAATGACCATTGCTACAAAATGCAAGAGAGAGAGGTTTCATTAACTAGATCCGGTTTTCACGGAAAATTTCGGCATGACCTTCCTACAAAAGGTGTAACGCGGAGCGCCAGAAATTTGCCGAAAAGGAAATGAATCAACATTTCGGCAAAACATTGGAACCTCATCCTCATGGCAACACAATAAAATGAAAAAGAGAACGAATTCTCATCCACCGACCAATCCCACGCACCTATTAAGATGACACACAATGCAAAATATATAGACGCGATGACGACGTCGAAGATCACCGGAGAGACGACCGATAAGAGAGTGATAGATCTAGAAGTAGCTAGTGGTGCATTTGTGGTGAGATCTAGTGTCCGGTTAGTAGATCTAGTGGAGAGATTTGGAAGAGGGAAAGTGGGGTAGCATACTAGATAAAATAAAACAAACATGATTGGTTAAATTAGCTAAAAATGGTGGAGGGGTGTGAGGGATTGAGCTAGGAGCACTAATGGGTCGAGTTTGGACTAGTGAGTGAGTGAGTGGGGTGGATAGGGGTGGTGGTGGGTGGCTGGCCGCACTTATTGAGGACAAAGATTACCCCAGGCGAATATGGCATGGGATGCGCCTGCGCTAAGGGGTGCTACCCCAGGCGTTTCTTTATCCCAGGCGAACAGAGATGTCGCGCGCCTGCGCTAATGGGAGCTACCCTAGTCCACTTTTTACCCCAGGCGCTTCGGCCCAGGTTCGCCTGGGGTATTTGTTATACCGCAGGCGAACCGGTATGCTATTCGCCTGGGGTAAAGGAAGAGTGCCAGGGGGCGGCGGTGGTGGCCCTGCCACACTTTACCCCAGGCGCTGCTGAGTTTGGTTCGCCTGGGGTAACAGGCTTACCCCAGGCGCACTGTTTACATGTTCGCCTGTGCTAATTAGCCCAGGCGCATCGGTTTTCGTGTTCGCCTGTGGTAGGATATGCTGCTATAAGCAAATCTCTAGTAGTAGGAGGAAGAAATTCTGCAGACAATCAGTGGGCAAGAAAAACTCATGGATGGACTGGAGTTCATCTTTAGCCAAAGAGAATCTTAAGCAGTTGAGGCTGCCACTTATCTTCCCAAAAAAAGGGTAGTGAAACCATTTCCAACAAAACATGTAGTTATCTTTCTATAGTCATCAGATAAGGCAAGAATGTTTTTCCACCAAAAGGAACCTGACTCCACCATAGCATGAGGAACAGACTGATGATAATATGCATCAGTAATGAGTTGAACCCATGGGATTTGTTCCTGGTTATAAAATTTATGCAGATGTTTCATTAATTGAGCAGAATTTTGTAATTTCAAATTTAAAACCCCAAGTCCTCCCTTCTTCTTAGGATTGCACACCATAGACCAAGCTGCAAGAGAATTAGCTTTATCTTTTCCTCTTTTTTGCTCCACAAACAATGTCTCCTTGCTCTGTCAATTACCTCAATAACACCAGCAGGAATAATCAAAGAGATCATGTATTAAGTTGGTAAAGAGGAAATAACAGAATTCACCAGTACCAACCTATCACCATAAGAAAGGAAAGAAGATGTGGCACATAATCTTCTTTCAACTCTATCAATAAGAGGAGAAAAATCTTTGATAGTGGGTCTAGTAGTGCCCATGGGCAAACCTAGATAAGTGAAAGGCATAGACCCAAGTTGACACTGGAAAAAATCATCCAGAGCAATGGCTTCCTCAGAATCAAGGTTTATAGGAATCATTGAAGATTTGTGGAAATTAACTTTCAATCCCGTGAAAGCAGCATATGTCAGCAAAATTCCTTTCAACACACTTAATTCTTTTTTACAGGCTGGCATGACAACTATGGTATCATCAGCATATTGTATAATAGGAAAATATTTTCTGACTGGAATAGGAGAAGAATTCAAACCATCATTATATGCTTTATTGACCAGGCTTTGCAATAAATCAGCACCTTCAACAAATAGAAGAGGGGAAGTGGATCCCCCTGTCTAACCCCTCTTTTGCAGAGAAATTTCTTGCCAGGAATTCCATTAAGGAGCACAGAGGAAGAACCAGAAGCTAGTATTTCCTTGACCCAAAGAATAAATAATTCTGGAAAGCCCTTAGCTCTCAAAACTTGTATAATAGCATCATGATCCAGGGTATCAAAAGCTTTCCCAAAATCAATTTTGAGGACCCCAATTTTCTTTTTGGATTGCTGGCATTGAAACAAGAATTCAAAGGACCATGCAAGACAATTCTGAATAGTTCTACCCTTTGTGAAACCATATTGATTTTCATGAATAGTGTCCCAAATAATGTTCCACATTCTATTTCAATCAGCTTGGTAACGGATTTCAGGAAAGTATTAGTCAAGGATATTGGTTTGAAATCATTAACTGTCTGGGGGAGTTATTCTTTGGGATGAGTGTGATGTATGAATCATTTATACTCTGCAAGGAGAGATGCCATGAATGAAAATCATTGCATAATTGAGAGAAGTCATCTTTTGAAATAGCCCAACATTTCTTCACAAATAGGCCATTGAAACCATTAGGCCCTTGTGCTCTATCGGTTTTGAGAGAGTTCATGACACCAACAATTTCCTCAGAGCCGAAAGGAACAATAAGACACTCCAAATTGGCAGTAGGTTTTATATAATTTGAAAGAGAAAAGTATTGTGTAGTGGTAATGGAAACACCCATTCTTTTCTTGAAACTAGCCCAGAATGCAGCAGCCTTATGATGATGGTCAATCATGGAGATCCCTTCCTTATTTTTAATCTCAGCAATAGTATTAAATCTATATCTTTCAGTAGCTTTGGCATGAAAGAATTTAGTATTCTCACCACCTAGTTGCACCCATCTGATGGTACATCTATTTTTCCAATAAGCAGACTGTGAAAGGAGTAGCTTATTAAGGTGGATTTTGACAATGTTTCTAAAATTGAATTCAGGCCTGCTTAAACTTCTTTCCTCTTCCAAATTATCCAAGATCAGTATCACCTTGTTACATTTGGTAATCAAAACCTTTAGATTGGAAAGATTCCTACCCCACCTTTTGAGCTCATGCCTGATATTTTTAAGTTTTGCAGTAATTGTGGCAGCAATATTATTTCTCTTCACTGGCCATTTCCAAACTCTATCAGTAAGATCCATGAAGCCTATCTGATCGATCCAATGGTTTTCAAACCTGAATAACTGAGCTTTTGGAATTGTAGTTGAGATGGAGATGACACAAGGAACATGGTCAGAAGTGGACTTAGCAAGTGGCATAACCATAGTATTTGGGTAATTTAGTGTCCACCATGTGCTTGTAAAATACCAATCTAGCTGCTCAAGAAGGGGCTGGTCTTTCATATTGGACCAAGTAAAAGATCTACCTTCTAAAAGGAGCTCAATTAGTCCAAGGTGACTAATAATTTCATTAAAAATAAAAATGTCATTCATGTCAGCTCCAGGTTTATATCTATTATCCATAGATCTTATAAAATTGAAATCTCCCACCAGTAGCCAATTTTCATGAGGGGGAATTATCAGATCATGAAGCCATTGGAAAAAGATGTCCCTGTCTAAATCTCTACAAGGGCCATAAACAGTGACCAGAGTCCAAGAGGTAAGATTGTGCTGAGAGGTAAAACACAATTTAATTGCAGATTTATGGCATTCAATCAACTCCCCATCAAAAATAGCACTGTTCCAAAGAACAATAATACCACCTGATGCTCCAACAGAGGGGGTGAAAACAAATTTATAAAATCTCTTTGGACAAAAGGATCTAATGAAGCTGTGATCAAAATCTTCACATTTTGTTTCTTGTAAGCAAACAATAGCACACTGGCTTTCATTAATTTTGTTGTAAACAAGTAGCCTTTTATTTTTGTCATCAAGTCCCCTGACATTCCAGTCCAACACTTTCCAGTCCAATAATAAATAAGATGTATTATCCATTAAATGTAGGTTAAATTGTAGCATGAAGCATGTAACAGTACCAGCCAGTTACAATAACAATATGGACCACAGGAAAACATTGAAACAGGGGATCATGACTTGGATAATTCAGTAGTAATTCCTCAAAAGAGCCCAGATTCAAATGTGATATTACAAAATATAGCACCCAAGAGATATACAAAGATTACAGGAGCTTCCATGGACAAAAATCATTAAAACAAAAGAGGCTTCCTAAGATTATTACTTCTTCTTGTCCTTATCAGTATCCTGGACAACATCAAGCTTGTCCACTGTGAGGTCCTCATCTGCAATCTCCAAGGCCCTTCCAACTTGTTGTAGAACATCAATTGGGGTATGTGGAGTTACTGGAGCACTGTCAGCGGCTGGCCTAGCAGATCTTGGCTTCTTCCTGGGCTGTGGATTGTCCTGCATTGCCACAAGTATGAAGCCATTGTGCAAGGCAGCTTGTCTGGTACTTCTTCTAACAGAGGTTTCCACAGAGGGAATGTCCACCTTACTCTTTCTTCCCTTCCTTAATTTTAGTTCAGCTGTAGTAGGAGTAGAAAACTCAATGTTCTGACTTAGGTCATTTGGGAGAGGAGCATAATTATCAGGATAATTCTCAAAACATAATCTTCTAGCAGCTCTCTGAGCCTTGAAAAAACCTTCTGTGAGCTGTAATGTGGAAAATATTCCCTTTGAAAGGAACAGTGGCAGAGGTTATCAAAGAGAAAGGACTGGGAGAAAACCCATTTGGCCAGACAGTTGACAGAAACTGTATAGGAACAAATTTCTTCAGAATATTCTCCCATTGCATGGAAGGGGGAGAGCAGGCCCATACATATGTGAATTTTGCTGCATCCAAGGCCAGGCAATATTACTAGTAACATGCAGTGGAGCAGAATCATTCTGGACCTCCATCATGTTGACAATAAGCACATTTTGATTAAAAGAATTGTCAGAGTCAGTGATAACTGTAGAGTTTGATTCCTGCAAAGGAAGGTGATGGTCCCAATCCCCAACTTGCTCAGCCTCCAAATCTTGCTGCTGCATCTCATCATCATGCTGTTGATGGGGACATTCTGCCATTGGTTGTAAGTTCCATCCATGTTCAGGGTATTGAGGCAGAACAAAGTTACCTAGGTCCTGCTGCAGGTGTCCAGGTAGAGGGTGAGGATTTCCATCAAACGTCATCGGATCCTCATCAGGGGGGAGAACTTCATCGAATTCAGCAGACATAATGTAGCATGGAGCAGTCCATGATTCCCTCACTGCTCCCAATGAACTGAAATTACCAAAACAATATACCGAGGCACCGGCTGTGGTGAAATAAAAGTAACAAAGATCATAGTCCTGTCAAGGATACCATCGAGATGCTGCAAGTGGTGAAAACGCCCAAAGGGAGCCACTGCATTTGCTAGATCTTTGTCATTGCGAAAATCAAAACGAACTCCTAGAATCATAATCCATCCAGTACGTGTCCCGATAGCCGATTTGTGCAATTGCGTACGATTATCATGGTTGACAAAACGAACAAAGACATTCTCCTAAATTTCATATGGTTCGTTATGTACCAGAGCAGAACGGTTAGCAGGACTATGCATCTTAAAAAGACCAGTACCAAAGAGACAAGGTTGTGTATCCTCTACAACACGCTGCAGGGTTTTCTCAATGTAATCACGAACCTGCTACCTCCAGAATTGTTCTTCCTCTGGCAATTGCTCTGGTTCAACAATGGCCACGCACAAAACTTCATGAGCACGGGTGGGGGGAACTGCATGCGTATAGAAGGTGCGAGGAAGTCTCGATGGCCCTCCATCAATGATTTGAAAACCCTACGGCACCCATCTCGCCGGACTGAGCTCGAACGTCGCCATGGTTTTTGTTGGAGGAACCAAGGAGGGATTGGTTAGGACAGGGGAAGGGGTTTGCCGATAGGTGGAGGTGGACTTGTCAGGGAGAGGGGGGTGGAATTCTGAACGGCCCCGGCAGGCTTTTGAGTTCTCTCGGTAGGACATGATGGCAGTTTTTTAGGCACCCAAATAAGGGATGAATTCCTTTTACCAAAACAATTTCTTTCAATGTGCCCATAGGAGAAACATTTACGACACCTAATATCATTAGAGCAATTATTTTTGTCGTGTTTCATAGAGAGGCACCTAGCACATTTCCAGAAACGGTAAGCCATGTCATCAATAATTGATTTAAGCCCTTGCTGACCCGTGTCCTCTGGAGGAGAACTATCTATGTGTTCCAACCTATCAATGGCTGATAAATTTTGATCTGAGACTTGAGTAGCAGTGAAAGATCCAAAAGTGATATCCAAATTCTTGGTATTGGGATTCGAGTAACCTTTGCAAGCATCATAACAAATAGAATCCGAGAAAACCAATTTGTTGCTCACTGAATTTGGAGATTTGAGACTAGATCTTGGAACAAGTAATTTTAAAGCCTTAGTGTAGGACTTTATTTTTAGTTGGACTAACCAGAATCCACTCCTTGTTACATTCTTCTTGCCAAGATCTAAATTCACTCTTCCAATGTGGTCCCCCTCTTCCCCAAAGGTTGAAGGAGCATTTAAATTTAGCACATGAGAATTTCTGTAGCTTATAGATATGAAACCCAACCATCCTATTGGAAACAGTAAAAGAAAAGGTTCTATCATTAACATGAGAAACTTTTAAACTGCCACAAAATCGACCAATTGCAGCCTCCAAAGCAATTGCAACAGAATCTTCTGTTAGACGAAAACATGCACGTGCAAAAGATACCACCATAATAAAATGCCCAGAATAACAAGTTGGATGCACCGTGGATGAAAAGAGTTTATCAATCTCTAGAGAAAACTTGAGACCATGAGAAAAATACAACCCCATTGAGATAGAATCATAAACTGCCGAGGCATAAATATCCTCGTGTCGCACCCTGACTTCTAAGGGATACTCATCGGGCCGAACTGGATAGCAGATGCTTGGATTATGGGGCATAACTTCTCCCACGTCCCAGCTTCCTGGTAGGCCTGCGCTTATGCGCGACAACACAAGCCCTGCTATTCCATCGTCGATGTAAACTATCCACTAGAGATCAAAGGCACTACTGTCGACGTACTTCATACCAATCACACATGGTACGTCAACAGCGTTAAACGAATGATAATCACAACATATCTCTAAGACACAAAAGATTGAAATAAGGTTGCAAATGGCCTTCACTAAGGCAGAGATAGCAAATACAATCATCCAGAGGACACATGTCCCAACATAGCATTCATTACATCAGCGGAAGCAAACAAGGTGTCTGAGTACAGACAAATCCAACAGGCTTAAGAAGCCGGAGAAAATAAAGAAGACGAAGCCCATCCACGTAGGTCCTGGACCCAGCCCTGGTCCAGCTATCTACTCGTCTGCAGTCTCGTCAAACTCCACGAAGTAGCCATCCTGGTGGTCATCGTAGCCGTAGTCGTAGTCTGCGTAAACCACAGCCCCAAAGGGGTCAGTACAACAACGTACTGGCAAGCAAGACTCACAGTTCACCAAAGTGTAACCCGTCAACACCAAGCACAGATGCCTTGGGATCAACAGAGGAAAGGGGGTATAACAGATGCTGCAACTGGCTGCACTAACCAACTACAGAACATACTACAACTTCCGGTGTAACAGAAAGAGATAAGATAGCGTATCGTAACCAACTATAGCTAACCACCAAACAAACCCATCATGGATCTCGCCCCTTATCCAAAGAAGCAATCCGAGGATAACTCACACAATTGAAATAATGATGGATCAAGTTATTGTGTCAATATGGCTATTACTAGTCAAGTTATCATTAGTTAGGTGTAAGTTGTTCTGAGTACTTGTTAGCCAGTACTTTCACCAAGTTAACCATAACCGCGGAAAACACGGCTTCTCGAGAAGATTTATCCCTGCAGGGGTGCACCAATTTGGCCGTACACGTAAGAATATCCCGCCAGGATGGAAATGCACTTCCACCAAGCGAGGCACTCAACACAACTCAACCTTTCTTCGCATCAAGCCCAAAGCACCACGTGCTGTGCGTGCGCGGCTAATCGAGCCCCCCGAAGAAAAGGAGGACCCTCATAGCACTGGAAGACCACGCCGCCCTAAATGCCGACTACAAAAGTTCCACCCAAGCCTCGGGTTCGTACCTGCATATGCGTGCAGCAAATGGAAATCCCGAACTAAGTGTGGCGATTTGGACGAGATGCGAATCGAGTCAAATTGAGGGGGCGCCCATACACGCTTCCCACATGAGGATAGTGCGCTCATCATGGATCAGTAGACAAGACCCTTTTCCTATTAGGGTCGACACTAGCAGGCCTCAAAACCACGCCGGGCCTCCTGCCGGTGCCTTAACAGCAAATTATTATTACCTCAAATTAACAGGTTGTTGTTTAACATCGAGCCCCAAAAAAAAATAAGCAGATATGATAACGGAAAGTAACGGATAACAGACTCGAGCAAACAACCCTAAGCATGCTAGTAAGACACGGGCTCAACCAAAGGGGTGATAGGAGGGGAGGTGAGGCAATATCATGGTTCAGGGTATCATGTGATAGGTTCGTAACAGAAACAACTACCACTAAGGCTAGCAGAAAAGAACAACGGAAAGTATCGGTAACCA
Organism: Alopecurus myosuroides; assembly: GCA_028641055.1. Taxonomy (NCBI): domain Eukaryota; kingdom Viridiplantae; phylum Streptophyta; class Magnoliopsida; order Poales; family Poaceae; genus Alopecurus; species Alopecurus myosuroides. Next base: position 89,343,231 of record CM054058.1, read on the forward strand.
ATGTTGAAAGGAACACAATGGTTCATGTGAGTGATAACTTGCCTGCAAACTCAGCAGCCGGGTACTGAGCTAGATCCTCAGAAGGGGTGCTGTAAAGATCGTCTGTCTCAACATCGTCGTCTATTCGAGAAGAAGCAAACAAACAAGACAGAAATATAAACAATCATTATCATGGCATAGTGCACAATCAAAGATGATGCATGACAAGTTAATGGTTGCATCAAAATAACTAAGTGACATGGTAACACAATTTAAATGGACCCCTATGCTATTTTGAGTTGCATATGGAAAAGGGTCCATGACTTAAGTGGGAACAATGATTTACAATTAATTATTATGCGAAAATTGTTAGCATGATGCATGCATGATGATAACAACAAGATAACCACAAATAACAATAATAGATGCAAGTGGTAAAAGGATTTAACAAGTTTTGGAAATCATTTATTAAGTTTAGAAATTTTGGGTCACTTAAACATGTCACACAAGTATTTGTTGTTTTCAACAAGTTAAAGTGTTCAAAACAAATAACAAAGTTTATATTTGAAAAGAACATCAAATTTTAGTTGGATTACATGTTTCAAATATTGAATTTGGGATTAGGATGAATTTATTATGACTTAAACAATATTAAACAAGTTTTAAATGAATTTAAAACAAGTTTGAATTTAACTGAATTTTTATTTGTTCAAAACATAAATTCAAACTCACATTTGAAAAGTTCACACTTTGATGGTTTGAAAACATATTTTGCATGTTCAAAAATATTCTATATTAAGCAAGTTATGATTTTATCAAACTTAAATGAATTAAACAAGTATTAAATTATTTAGGCAATTTAAATTATTCAAACAATGAAGCAAAATTTATATTTGAATAGGTTATTCAAAATGGTATGAAAAACATATTTTATTTGCATTTATTGGATTAATAATGAATTAGTTATGGAATTTAGAAATTTACATTTGAATTATTCCAATTTGAATTTTAAATGCATTTGGAATTTGTAAAACAGTACACAAATGGATTATTTGGAAAGATCATTTAATTTGGAACAGAAAACATATATAACTTTTATTTATTGGGGTTATAGATTAAAAGTTATTAAAGTTTTAGTTTTAGTGTTTAATTCTGCAATTTAAAAAAAAAATTGGAATTAAACAGAAACGTGCTAAACTTTTTATACGCACAGGATAACCCACCCAGACACTGCCAGGGGGGGCCGTTGGGCTCACTGTGCTGGCGTGGCCACTGTGCGGCTGATAGGGGGCCCTCCCTGTCAGCGTGGCGTGGAAGAAAAAGTTGGGGAAATTCCCGCGAGGGCAGGGGCTCGAACCCTTCACCTCTCGCTCGCTGCGCGTGTTACTGAACCAGATGGGCTGTGCTGCGTTGCTTGTCAGGTTCAGATACACAGGGAGGATATTGTGTGGCTCGGGGATAACAGTTAACTGACGAACGAATTCTTCCGCGGACTGACGGAGACCGAAAACGGCCGGCGGCGATCACCGTCGTGCGCGCAGCAGCTGGGGTGCAGATCGGGTGCAAACTCATGCGTACTCGTGCGCGCTACGGAGGGGAACCAGGAGGGGGTGGAACGCGTGCTCACCGGGACTTGGCCGCGGAAGCAGGTGCTCGGGGTGGCGCGGCCGGCGACGATGGCGTTGATGGCGGCGACGAAACCGTGGGCCTCCGTGCGATCTAGGGTGTCGAAAAGAAAGAGGAGGTGGTGGCGAGTTGATTCCCGAGGCTAGGTGAGGTGGAGGTGGATCATGGTGGTCGCGGTGGTCGGAGGTTTAGAGGCTTATCGCCGGTGGGGATTCAGAGAGGTGGCAGACGCGATCGTGGCGAGGAAGACGGCGGCGGAGAAGAGGGGACAGGAGCCTAGGGTTAGGTGCTGCGCCCTAGGGTTCCGTGGGGGTCTTATAGCGCCCGCGGGTGGCTTCTGGCTGTTGGAGCCCGCCGTACGGCGACGTGGCTGGCTCGGATGCCCGCCGTACTTGAGACAGAAGGTGGGCACGCGCTTCGAAGCGGTAAGCGAGGGATTAACGGGCTGGGCCGCGCGCTAGGGTAGGTTTAGCTGGGTATGGGCTGGTTAGGCGTCGCGCGGGCAGGTGTTTCTCCTTTTATTTTTTTTCTGTTTCATTTATTATTTTTTTGCTGAAACAAAAATGGAAGAAAAAGGAGGCTTTTAGGTTAGCAAAAATTCTAGGAAAATTAGGTTAAGTTATTTAGGTTAAAAGAAAACAACTTTCAAGATTTGTTTTTCAAAAAGTTTGAAAATAAACTGCTGTTTGGACAATAAACCAAATTTGAGTGACTTGAATATTTAAAATTACTATTAAAACCAACACTTTAATAAAGTGACACAAAGATTTAATTGGAAATAAAAGGATATCAAATGTTTTGGTTAATCTTTTTATACTTTCAAACTGGGTTCTGTTTGAAATACATTTGGTTTGAAATGGAGTAATTGGTTAATTATTATAAAAAAAAACAACAACTTAATAGGGTGAACCCTATTATTAATTGGATTAAAATTATAATTGTTTGGTGAATTTCATGGATTCAAAATGGGTGCTGATTTGAAGATTTGGTTTGAATTTGAAAGTGATTTAGAATTAATTGATTGAATTAATTGTTTGATTAAAACCAACAAATTAGTGAGTGATCAACATGGAATAAAATGGAACAAATTGGTTGTTTTCATTTGTGATTTTTATTCCAAATGTTGTAACAGAGCAAGTATGAGATAACCATTTGAAATTGTTTGAGTTTCATTATGAAAACAAGATAAAACAGATGCAAAACAAATAGTAAACAGTATGAAATAACCATTTGAAATTGTTTGAGTTTCATTATGCAATACTTGAATTAAAACAAGAAACAAAACATTCTAAGGGATATTTCATACTTGGGATGTTACAAAACGCCTCCCCTTGAAGGAATCGCGCCCCGAGATTCCTTACTGAGAAGTGAAAAGGTCCGGATACTTCTTGCGAAGATCCTCTTCGGTCTCCCACGTTGCCTCTTTATCGGAATGATGCGACCACTGCACTTTCAAGAACTTGGTGCTCTTGTTGCGAGTCTTACGCTCGGTCTCATCGAGAATACGAACAGGGTGCTCCTCATAAGATAGATCATCTTGCAGTTCAATGGAATCATGATCGACTGCACGATCTGGATCTTTGAAACACTTCTTGAGTTGTGACACGTGGAACACATCGTGCACCTTGGATAGTTTTTCTGGAAGTTCAAGACGATAGGCATTTTCTGCCCGCCTTGAGAGGATGTTGAAAGGACCAATGTATCTTGGTGCAAGCTTTCCTTTCACACCAAAACGATGAGTGCCTCTGAGGGGAGTTACACGGAGATATGCTTTGTCACCAGGAGCATAGATCATATCCCTGTGCTTGCTGTCATAGTAGCTCTTCTGACGAGACTGAGCAATCTTGAGATTGTCACGAATGATACGAACTTTCTCCTCGGCTTCCTTAACAATGTCAGGACCTAAGAGTGAACGTTCACCAGCTCCAGACCAATTGATTGGACTCCTGCATCTGCGGCCATAGAGTGCTTCAAATGGTGCCATTCCTAGGCTTGCCTGGTAGCTGTTGTTGTAGGAGAATTCAGCATATGGAAGGCAATCCTCCCATTTCATGCCAAAGGATAGTCCACATGCTCTGAGCATATCCTCGAGAATCTGATTGACTCTTTCGACTTGCCCCTGAGACTGAGGGTGATAAGCTGTGATGAACAGAAGTTTGGTGCCCAAAGCTTCTTGAAAACTCTTCCAGAAATGAGAAGTGAAGATACTTCCACGGTCTGAGCTTATTTCCAATGGAACACCATGAAGAGGAACAATCTTTGCTGTGTAGAGCTCTGCTAACTGGCTAGCTGAGATAGTTTCCTTGACAGCAAAGAAGTGAGCTACCTTAGTGAGACGATCAATAACAACGAAGATTGCATCGTTGCCCTTCTTGGACTTTGGAAACCCAGTAACGAAGTCCATTTCAATCATGTCCCACTTCCACTCAGGAATTTTCAAAGGTTGGAGTAGACCGGCTGTTTTCTGATGGACTGCCTTAACACATTGACAAACATCGCATTCAGAAACGTATTGAGCAATTTCACGTTTCATGCCAGGCCACCAATACAGTGTCTTAAGATCCTGGTACATCTTTGTACTTCCAGGGTGGATGGAAAGAGGAGTTTCATGAGCCTCTTTGAGAATGATATCTTTGAGACTTTGAATCTTAGGAACTGCAATGCGTCCTTCAAAGAACACAGCTCCCTTGTCATCAACTGAGAAGGACTTGAATTTCTCCTTGCCTTCCTTGATGTGCTCAACCATCTTCTTGATTTCAGTATCACGAAGTTGTTCAGAACGAATCTTGTCCTCGAGAGTTGGACTGGCTGTCAAGCTAGCAAGATAGCCTTGAGGAACAAGACCAAGGTTCAACTTCTGGAATTCTTCATGAAGTGGAGGTTGGCTTTCCATGATCATGAGATTATTGCAATAGGACTTGCGACTGAGAGCATCGGCCATAACATTAGCCTTGCCTGGAGTGTAAGAAATTGTGAGATCAAAGTCTTTAATCTTTTCAATCCATCTCCTTTGCCTGAGGTTTAGATCTGGTTGAGTGAAGATGTATTTCAGACTCTTATGATCGGAAAAGATTTCAGTTTTGTTACCCAACAAGTATTGTCTCCATTTCTTGAGGGCAAACACAACTGCTGCAAGTTCAAGATCATGTGTGGGATAGTTTTTCTCATGTGGGTTCAACTGACGTGAAGCATAAGCTACAACTTGACGTTCTTGCATAAGAACTGCACCTAGACCTTGGAGAGATGCATCGCAGAATATCTGGAAAGGTTTGGTAGTATCTGGGCCAACCAGAACTGGGGTAGAAGTGAGCTTAGTCTTGAGGAGATTGAAAATCTCATCACACTGTGGAGTCCAAACGAACTTCTTGTCCTTCTTGGTGAGATCAGTGAGTGGTTTGGCAATCTTGGAAAAGTTTTGGACGAAACGACGGCAATAGCTAGCCAATCCAAGAAAACTTCTGACTTGCTTCACCGTTCTAGGAGGTTTCCAATCAACAATTGCTTTAACCTTTTCTGGATCAATGGCTATGCCCTTGGCGGAGATGACATGACCAAGGTAAGCAACTTCTGGAATCCAGAACTCACATTTGGAGAACTTGGCATATAGACGATGCTCGCGAAGTTTCATGAGAGTGAGACGAAGATGTTCTCCATGCTCTTCCTCGGATTTTGAGTAGACAAGAATGTCATCGAGATATACCACAACGAACTTGTCGAGGTATTCATGGAAGACAGAATTCATGAGTCTAGAGAATGTCGCCGGTGCATTTGTGAGACCAAAGGACATGACGGTGTATTCATATAGACCGTACCGAGTGGTGAAAGCTATTTTTGGAATATCTTCCTTTCTGATATTTATTTGATGGTAACCCATCCTCAAGTCCAACTTTGAGAATATTGAGGCTCCAGCAAGTTGATCAAAAAGATCATCGATACGAGGAATTGGGTATTTGTTCTTGATGGTTTTCTCGTTAAGAGGACGATAGTCCACCACGAGTCTCTTTGTTTGATCCTTCTTGGCAACAAACAGAGTTGGGCAACCCCAAGCCGAGGAACTAGGCTGAATGTAGCCTTTCTCCATGTACATATCGATTTGCTCCTTCAACAACTTCAGTTCAGGAGGAGCTATCGTGTATGGATGCTTAGACATTGGAGCAGTACCTGGTTCAAGCTCGATCACAAACTCAACTGCTCTGTCCGGAGGCATCCCTGGCAACTCTTCTGGAAAGACGTCAGGGAATTCACAAACCACCGGAACATTTTCAAGCAGAGGTAGAGGTTTAGCATCCAGGGTGTACAGCTGAACAGAACTTGATTCACTTGGAGAATAGACTATCTGGCCAGACGGGTGGAACAGAGTTATTGACTTCTTAGCACAGTCAATGGTAGCTTTATTGGCCTTCAACCAATCCATGCCAAGGATGACATCAATGTCAGAATTGCCAAGCAGAATGAGAGAAGCAAGGAATATGTGACCTCCAATTAGGATCTGATTCTCATGACTGATCTTGGAAGTTTGCATAGTTGCTCCAGGGGAGTTTACTACTAGCGGGGAACCCAAACCAACAAAAGGTAGTTTAACTGTTGTCGCAAAGATCTTTGACACGAACGAATGCGATGCTCCGGTACCAAACAACACTTTAGCTGGGTTAGAGTTAACGGGGAATGTACCGAGAACGACGTCAGCAGCTTCCTCAGCTTTGTCGGCCTTGATATGATTCACCCTCGCGGTCCTCCCGACAGGCCTGTTGTTGGAGTTGAAGGCTTTAGCCGGAGGAGCGCGCACCATTGCCTGGTTGGTGTTGGGGCGAGGAGGTGGTGGAGGTAGCTGCCTCTGAGTGCACTTATCAGCGTAGTGCCCAGTCTCCTTGCACTTGAAGCAAGTGACGACACGAGAAGGACCTGGCCTTGGCTGCCCCATTGGAACCCTCTGTCCATGCATCTGAGATGGGTTGGGTGGGCGGGGACCAAAGCCTGGAGCAGCTTGGGCATATGGAGCCCTAGTGACAGCACTGTTTGGCACCCAGATGCGGCGCTTCTGCGGAGGGGTGGTCATATTGGAGGAGGAACCACCCTCACGCGAGTGGTTGCGGGACTCTTCAAACGCCTTGCGCCCATTTTCCTCATTGAGCGCGGTGTTCACGAGCTCCTCGAAGTCCTTGCACTTGACATTTGTGAGAGCGTACTTCAGTTCCGGGTTAAAACCTCGGCGGAACCTTGCCATCTTCTTGGCCTCAGTGGACACCTCGTCACCAGCGTATCGAGCGAGGCGATTGAACTCGGTCTGATAGCTGATAACGTCCAGCTTGCCCTGCTTAAAAGAGCAGAACTCTTCACGCATCCTTTCCATGAGACCATCTGGGATATGGTGCTTCAGGAAGGCATCCTTGAAACAACCCCAGGTGATAGGATAGCCAGCTCTCATGGTCTGGTAGTTCTCCCACCAAGAAGCTGCCTGACCCTTCAGCAGGTAGGTGGCATACTTGACCTTATCTTCCTCAGCAACATGTGCAATCTCCAGAGTCCTGGCTATGTCACGGATCCAGTCATCAGCATCCAGGGGCTCGCGTGTTGCCACGAAAGCTTTCGGGCCCAAGCTGAGGAACTCCTTGATGTTGACCCGTGGAGCATTCTGGTTGTTGTGCTGGTTAGCCTGGATCTGGGCCATCTGAGCCACGACCTGAGTCATCTGAGTCAACAGCTCCATGAGCGGAGGTGGCTCAGGCGGGGAGTTCCTGGTTGGAGGCATCCTGAACAGAAATGCATTTTAGCACAACAATAGAAAAAGGATAGACTTGGTAACCGAAAGATAGATTATTCCGACGCATGAATAGATAACCAACAGGTACATCATCACATATCCAAATACATCAGAATATCCAACAGACCAATACATGGTTCGAATGCCAAAGGATAACTAAACATAGCTAGGAACGGATACATCGGTACTCCCATGCTCATCACGCAGGACGGCGGCGAATAGTACGACGAGAGATACGGTGAGGAGGAATCCCACGGAAGTAAGTAGAACGACGATCCACGTAGAGCGGGACTACTCTCAGAGCAACTCTCGGTGTGGTGAAGTAGAAAGCGTCGTCTCCCTGTGCTCCAAAGCGGGGAATCCCAGTGTAACCAGGGCCAAGGTCGAGAAGTGGACCTCTGATCGGCTCGTAACCTCTAGCATCTGGCAGCGGTGACCCAGCTGTCTGAACGAAACGTGCAAAGCGCTCGTCTCCAACAAAATCTGTGGTGTACGACGCCAGACGAGTGAGAGCAAGGTAGAGCTGCTCCCTGACTGAAGCCAACTCCTGAGACAGTGTGGAAGCAACTGCGTCACTGTGCCTCACAAACTGAGCAGTGGTGTGCATCCGGGAGCTATCAGACTCGTAGGTATCCAGGTTGCCGTGGAGAGTGAAATGAACTCCCGCCGACGTAATGTAACCACGGGGAATGTGACGATAGATAGAATCGTCAAACCCCCAGTAGTCAGCACGAAGGACGGTGAGACTCACGTAAGCTGCCTGCTGCACGGCCATATCCACTGTGGAACCTACTGCCTCGTAGCGGTGGACAACGCTCCTGCCATCATCTGACAGAATGTAGACGATAGCCCGGTAGCAGGTCCGGTCAAACTCTCGCTGCTGCTCGTAGACCTGGTACTCTGGTGCCCAATGGAACCCCAGATATGTGACCATGTCTCTCAGCATCTCCGGATAACCGGCGGTGCTCTCACAGCGAGTCATCCGAACCACCTGCGGGTAGAACCTGAGATCCATTTGCAGATGATTTGGGAGGTTTTGATTAGACGCCGGTAGAAGAAATGAAGTGGAAAACAACAACAAGGTTTCAACGGACGAAAGGGTCTTTAGAAGAACAGGATATCGAAGCAACATCGGGAAAACGAGACCAAAAATCCTGAGGTACTACGGAGAACCCAAAACACGTGAAATCCTAACTTGAAAGTTTAGGTGAGAACAGAAAACAACGTTGTACTTCCTTACCAGAAAAGGGTGGGTGGGTGGGGAAAGAAGAAAAATGGCAGAATTCCTACTCTCACGTTTCATTTTTCCTATATACCTACAAAATAGTTTCTAGACTCAACTGCGACCAGTAAAAGGGATCCTACAGGCAGACAGGCTCTGATACCATTTGTCGCACCCTGACTTCTAAGGGATACTCATCGGGCCGAACTGGATAGCAGATGCTTGGATTATGGGGCATAACTGCTCCCACGTCCCAGCTTCCTGGTAGGCATGCGCTTATGCGCGACAACACAAGCCTTGCTATTCCATCGTCGATGTAAACTATCCACTAGAGATCAAAGGCACTACTGTCGACGTACTTCATACCAATCACACATGGTACGTCAACAGCGTTAAACGAATGATAATCACAACATATCTCTAAGACACAAAAGATTGAAATAAGGTTGCAAATGGCCTTCACTAAGGCAGAGATAGCAAATACAATCATCCAGAGGACACATGTCCCAACATAGCATTCATTACATCAGCAGAAGCAAACAAGGTGTCTGAGTACAGACAAATCCAACAGGCTTAAGAAGCCGGAGAAAATAAAGAAGACGAAGCCCATCCACGTAGGTCCTGGACCCAGCTCTGGTCCAGCTATCTACTCGTCTGCAGTCTCGTCAAACTCCACGAAGTAGCCATCCTTGTGGTCATCGTAGCCGTAGTCGTAGTCTGCGTAAACCACAGCCCCAAAGGGGTCAGTACAACAACGTACTGGCAAGCAAGACTCACAGTTCACCAAAGTGTAACCCGTCAACACCAAGCACAGATGCCTTGGGATCAACGGAAGAAAGGGGGTATAACAGATGCTGCAACTGGCTGCACTAACCAACTACAGAACATACTACAACTTCCGGTGTAACAGAAAGAGATAAGATAGCGTATCGTAACCAACTATAGCTAACCACCAAACAAACCCATCCTGGATCTCACCCCTTATCCAAAGAAGCAATCCGAGGATAACTCACACAATTGAAATAATGATGGATCAAGTTATTGTGTCAATATGGCTATTACTAGTCAAGTTATCATTAGTTAGGTGTAAGTTGTTCTGAGTACTTGTTAGCCAGTACTTTCACCAAGTTAACCATAACCGCGGAAAACACGGCTTCTCGAGAAGATTTATCCCTGCAGGGGTGCACCAATTTGGCCGTACACGTAAGAATATCCCGCCAGGATGGAAATGCACTTCCACCAAGCGAGGCAATCAACACAATTCAACCTTTCTTCGCATCAAGCCCAAAGCACCACGTGTTGTGCGTGCGCGGCTAATCGAGCCCCCCGAAGAAAAGGAGGACCCTCATAGCACTGGAAGACCACGCCGCCCTAAATGTCGACTACAAAAGTTCCACCCTGACCTCGGGTTCGTACCTGCATATGCGTGCAGCAAATGGAAATCCCGAACTAAGTGTGGCGATTTGGACGAGATGCGAATCGAGTCAAATTGAGGGGGGCGCCCATACACGCTTCCCACATGAGGATAGTGCGCTCATCATGGATCAGTAGACAAGACCCTTTTCCTATTAGGGTCGACACTAGCAGGCCTCAAAACCACGCCGGGCCTCCTGCCGGTGCCTTAACAGCAAATTATTATTACCTCAAATTAACAGGTTGTTGTTTAACATCGAGCCCCAAAAAAAATAAGCAGATATGATAACGGAAAGTAACGGATAACAGACTCGAGCAAACAACCCTAAGCATGCTAGTAAGACACGGGCTCAACCAAAGGGGTGATAGGAGGGGAGGTGAGGCAATATCATGGTTCAGGGTATCATGTGATAGGTTCGTAACAGAAACAACTACCACTAAGGCTAGCAGAAAAGAACAACGGAAAGTATCGGTAACCAATGTTGAAAGGAACACAATGGTTCATGTGAGTGATAACTTGCCTGCAAACTCAGCAGCCGGGTACTGAGCTAGATCCTCAGAAGGGGTGCTGTAAAGATCGTCTGTCTCAACGTCGTCGTCTATTCGAGAAGAAGCAAACAAACAAGACAGAAATATAAACAATCATTATCATGGCATAGTGCACAATCAAAGATGATGCATGACAAGTTAATGGTTGCATCAAAATAACTAAGTGACATGGTAACACAATTTAAATGGACCCCTATGCTATTTTGAGTTGCATATGGAAAAGGGTCCATGACTTAAGTGGGAACAATGATTTACAATTAATTATTATGTGAAAGTTTTTAGCATGATGCATGCATGATGATAACAACAAGATAACCACAAATAACAATAATATATGCAAGTGGTAAAAGGATTTAACAAGTTTTGGAAATCATTTATTAAGTTTAGAAATTTTGGGTCACTTAAACATGTCACACAAGTATTTGTTGTTTTCAACAAGTTAAAGTGTTCAAAACAAATAACAAAGTTTATATTTGAAAAGAACATCAAATTTTAGTTGGATTACATGTTTCAAATATTAAAATTGGGATTAGGATGAATTTATTATGACTTAAACAATATTAAACAAGTTTTAAATGAATTTAAAACAAGTTTGAATTTAACTGAATTTTTATTTGTTCAAAACATAAATTCAAACTCACATTTTAAAAGTTCACACTTTGATGGTTTGAAAACATATTTTGCATGTTCAAAAATATTCTATTTTAAGCAAGTTATGATTTTATCAAACTTAAATGAATTAAACAAGTATTAAATTATTTAGGCAATTTAAATTATTCAAACAATGAAGCAAAATTTATATTTGAATAGGTTATTCAAAATGGTATGAAAAACATATTTTATTTGCATTTATTGGATTAATAATGAATTAGTTATGGAATTTAGAAATTTACATTTGAATTATTCCAATTTGAATTTTAAATGCATTTGGAATTTGTAAAACAGTACACAAATGGATTATTTGGAAAGATCATTTAATTTGGAACAGAAAACATATATAACTTTTATTTATTGGGGTTATAGATTAAAAGTTATTAAAGTTTTAGTTTTAGTGTTTAATTCTGCAATTTAAAAAAAAACATTTGGAATTGAATAGAAACGTGCTAAACTTTTTATACGCACAGGATAACCCACCCAGACACTGCCAGGGGGGGCCCTTGGGCTCACTGTGTTGGCGTGGCCACTGTGCGGCTGACAGGGGGCCCTCCCTGTCAGCGTGGCGTGGAAGAAAAAGTTGGGGAAATTCCCGCGAGGGCAGGGGCTCGAACCCTGCACCTCTCGCTCGCTGCGCGTGTTACTGAACCAGATGGGCTGTGCTGCGTTGCTTGTCAGGTTCAGATACGCAGGGAGGATATTGTGTGGCTCGGGGATAACAGTTAACTGACGAACGAATTCTTCCGCGGACTGACGGAGACCGAAAACGGCCGGCGGCGATCACCGTCGTGCGCGCAGCAGCTGGGGTGCAGATCGGGTGCAAACTCGTCCGTACTCGTGCGCGCTACGGAGGTGAACCAGGAGGGGGTGGAACGCGTGCTCACCGGGACTTGGCCGCGGAAGCAGGTGCTCGGGGTGGCGCGGCCGGCGACGATGGCGTTGATGGCGGCGACGAAACCGTGGGCCTCCGTGCGATCTAGGGTGTCGAAAAGAAAGAGGAGGTGGTGGCGAGTTGATTCCCGAGGCTAGGTGAGGTGGAGGTGGATCATGGTGGTCGCGGTGGTCGGAGGTTCAGAGGCTTATCGCCGGTGGGGATTCAGAGAGGTTGCAGACGCGATCGTGGCGAGGAAGACGGCGGCGGAGAAGAGGGGACAGGAGCCTAGGGTTAGGTGCTGCGCCCTAGGGTTCCGTGGGGGTCTTATAGCGCCCGCGGGTGGCTGCTGGCCGTCGGAGCCCGCCGTACGGCGACGTGGCTGGCTCGGATGCCCGCCGTACTTGAGACAGAAGGTGGGCACGCGCTTCGAAGCGGGAAGCGAGGGATTAACGGGCTGGGCCGCGCGCTAGGGTAGGTTTAGCTGGGTATGGGCTGGTTAGGCGTCGCGCGGGCAGGTGTTTCTCCTTTTTTTTTTTTCTGTTTCATTTATTATTTTTTTGCTGAAACAAAAATGGAAGAAAAAGGAGGCTTTTAGGTTAGCAAAAATTCTAGGAAAATTAGGTTAAGTTATTTAGGTTAAAAGAAAACAACTTTCAAGATTTGTTTTTCAAAAAGTTTGAAAATAAACTGTTGTTTGGACAATAAACCAAATTTGAGTGATTTGAATATTTAAAATTACTATTAAAACCAACACTTTAATAAAGTGACACAAAGATTTAATTGGAAATAAAAGGATATCAAATGTTTTGGTTAATCTTTTTATACTTTCAAACTGGGTTCTGTTTGAAATACATTTGGTTTGAAATGGAGTAATTGGTTAATTATTATAAAAAAACAACAACTTAATAGGGTGAACCCTATTATTAATTGGATTAAAATTATAATTGTTTGGTAAATTTCATGGATTAAAAATGGGTGTTGATTTGAAGAGTTGGTTTGAATTTGAAAGTGATTTAGAATTAATTGATTGAATTAATTGTTTGATTAAAACCAACAAATTAGTGAGTGATCAACATGGAATAAAATGGAACAAATTGGTTGTTTTCATTTGTGATTTTTATTCCAAATGTTGTAACAGAGCAAGTATGAAATAACCATTTGAAATTGTTTGAGTTTCATTATGAAAACAAGATAAAACAGATGCAAAACAAATAGTAAACAAATGCAAACAAATAATTAAACATGATGACATGATGCAATACTTGAATTAAAACAAGAAACAAAACATTCTAAGGGATATTTCATACTTGGGATGTTACACCTCGGTAGATGTGCAGGATGTGGAATCCACGTGAATAACCCCATTAACTCCTTGGTGGGTTTCAGATCCAATTAAACCAGGTGGATTCTTCACATGAATGACTCCTTATCCATCGAGGCACCAATAGGCAGCTCATGCACATGATCATTAGGGGAAAGCAAGCAATTGCCAAATAGGGCAGTGTGATCCGGGAAGCGTACCTTAAACCCAAGATCAATCCTCTCATCGAGGTTCACGTGTCTCCCAACCAAAGATGTACCCTTTGCATACTTGAGGGAGATCGAATCACGACTGCGCTCCTTGATCCGTAGATGAATGGATCCATCATACGACTTGAAACGTCCCCGATCTAGATCCTTGAAGGTTGAGTAGGTTACTTTCCATATCCATGCAGGGGGGATAGGTGGCACCATAGGGTGAAGAGATGGTGTGGGATCTAAAGGGGTGATCAGAAGAGGGAGTTGGACGCCGTAGAAGGGAGATCGCCGGCGGCTAGGTTAAGGTGGGAGGTGGAAGGGAGTCGCTAGAGTCGCCAGACTCCTTATTCATCGAGGCACGCTATTCTTGTTTCAACAGGTGGTTCTTCAACTTCGTAATGCAGTGTTTAGAGAGAAGGACGAGAATAGCACATTGCAGGAAGAGATAAGTGCACTGAGGCAGAAGCTAGATCAGGTGTTGCGGAAAGGGGTACACAAAAAAGGTGCTGATGAAGCTGCTGGAAAACCTGCTCATGAAGGCAAGATTCAAGATTCTAACCACAATCTATTGATGATTTGGGTTTTTTCTGTTTTATTTGCAATGTGTCTTGTCATGATGATTTGTGGCAGTTGAGTAATGACATATTAGCAATGTAAGGAAGATAATTGGGTAATGGTAGCACTTGAGTAATATCATGTTCGCGGTCAATTTTATGAGCACTTGTATGCAATCTATGTTTAATGCTATGGTTTTGACATATACGAGACAAATAGCTAAAAATCACACACACACACACACACAAACAAAATTCAAAGAAAATGCAAGAATGCACTTCAGTTCAACACAAGCATAGACACACGCATGCACATCAGTTCAACACAAGCATGCAAGCAGGCATGCACAACAGTTCAACACACAGCATGCAAACATGCATGCGCACCAGTTCAACAAAACCATGCACATAGAGCATGCAAAATCAGTTCGACACAAGCTTGCCCACAGGCATGCAACACTAGTCTGCATCGCTCTCATCTGTGGGCAGTGCACCCGGATCACTGTCATACTCTGCATATGTGTCGTCTACTTCATCCTCACTGACTTCTAATTCAGCGTCACCATCTTGTACTTCACCTTCCTCATGCTCCACATAAACTTTTTTCCGATCTTTGATAATAGCCCAAATCTCATTTGCTGAGAGGATGCGGGGAGCCATGTCAGTGTGTCCCAGAGTAGCCGGAGGCAGAGGATGGGATATCGGGTCAGCAGGAACATCCTCATTGTTAGAGACTTCGACATCTTGATGTGCTAGAATACTATGCCTCTCCTCCTCATCATTGTCCTCCTCATCTTTGTCCTTCTCATGTTCGGACACATCAAAGGTCCGTCTATGCTCAAAATTTTGGACTATTCACCAGTGTTATCCCCCTACATTGTCTGGCATATAAAATACTTTCGGTGCCTGGGTTGACAGGATATACTTATCGTCCTCGTACCACAAATTGTAAATGTTGATGCTCCTGAACAGTTTTTCATACTTTTCCAGTTTAAACCTGCGCATGCCCGCGCCTGCTTCAAGACAATACCAGTCACAGCCAAAGAGAACAACTGTCCGTTTATGTTTCTCGATAGAGATATAAGTCAGCTCTTTGATTTCCTCGAGGACACCATAAAAATCTCTTGCGTCCCCGCTGTGATCTCCAGCAGCCATGACTCCACTGTTTTGCGTTTTCTTGCCTTTTTCATGCTCAGCGGTGACAAACCTAACTAAGTTCACATGACAAACTGAATATGTTTTAACTTTGCTTTGTGGGCCAAGTGCCAATGCGAACAACTCATCTTCATGAACTTCTGGTCTTTCCAGTGCCTTGTTCATCATTTGTGTACCATAGAAAAAAAGAAAAACAATATGGTCAAAATCATGCAATGAAATGCAAAAGGTCAAAGAGAAATGCAAAAGGAAACTTGCATGCTCTTTGAACCATCTTGGAAAATCCTGGTCAACCCTAACTACGACATCAGGTGTCCCTTCTTCCTCCAGCTCTATCCTAAACTTTCTGCAAACCATGAAGAGTTATTAAAATCCGGTAACTATGGGGTATACAATGTGTAGGGTAACATAAAATTCAGACATAGGGAACATACTGGATATAGCATGTAACCTTGCTGCAATTGTTTAGGACATACCAAGCCAGTCTATGAAGCTCTGTTGACAGGGTCTCAGTGCTATCATGATTGATCGCACTATATGCTCCAACTAAACGCGCACCATGGCCAAACACATCACAAGATGATTCTTCTCGTTCAACTTTTTGTTGAACCTCATATCTCCGTTGCCGGTTGTACCTTGTCACAGTATCTTCTTTCAAGTATACGCCTCTGCAATTGAACCTTTTGGATGGGCCATGTTCCTCACATATCTCTTCAAAGTACACAACATCCTCTCGATTGGATACATCCACCCATAGTTCACAGGGCCTCGGAGCAAAGCGTCGTCAGGTAAATGCACAGCCAGGTGGACCATAACATCAAAAAACACCGGCGGGAAGATGTTTTCAAGCCTACACAAGATTACTGGGATTTTAGCTTTCAGACGGAGCAGGACACTTCTTTCCAACCTTTTACTGCACAAGTCCTTGAAAATTTTGCCTAGGTCACCTATCGCCAGATAGACATCGTCTTTCAATAATCCTCGCAGCCCAGCAGATAATGTTCTCTGCAGCAGGATGTGGCAGTCATGGGTTTTAAGTCCTAAGATCTTGCGTGTTTGTACGTTGACACACTTAGACATGTTGGAACAAAAACCATCTGGATATGTACAGTCCAATAGAAACTGGCATAGCTTTGTCTTCGCATCTTTGTTGAGGTTATAGCTTCCATATGTCATTACACATTTATAATTCTTCGGGTCCACGTTCGGGGGCATTACCTCTGGATCCAGATGCATTTTTTTTCTAATGCCAAGGTTATGAAGATCCTTCCATGCATTGACGGTGTCCTTATTCTTCCCTTCCAGTTCAAGAACGGTGCCAAGGATGATGTCTAAGATGTTATTTTTGATGTGCATAACGTCGAGATTATGCCAAAGTTTCAACTTTGGCCAGTAAGTGAAGTCCCACCAACCAAGCCTACGCTTCCAGATCGGTGTAGGTTCTCCGCGCTTCCTCTTCTTGCTCATGCTCTGGGGACCAATTTCTGGTTTTAAATGTCTAACCTTCTCCATCTCAGCTTCTAACTCTTTATCATTAAATGATACTGGCCGCTCGTTCTTGACGAAATTTTTACCTTGAAGGTCTATCTTTCCCCGCCAGAAGTGGGCATGTGGGAGGAAACGATGGTGCCCAACGTAGCACAATTTGTTGGGTATGGGCATTGATTGAGGATCTTTGTCACAATGCAGGCATGCATCATAGCCTTGAGTGGTACGCCCAGACATAGTGCCACAACCTGGCTAGTCGTGTATGCACCAGAGTACCGCAGCACAAAGATCAAACATTTCCCTAGAAAATGAATCATAAGTCCGCACACCCTTCCAAAGGTCCTGCAAATCTTCAAGCAACGGCTAAATGAAAAGACCAAAGTCCTTTCCAGGACTTGTTTTGCCAGGGATTAGCAAGCAAAGCATGTGGTATGATGAATCATTGAACTCCTCTGTTGAATGGTTGTATAGCACGGCAAACACAGGCCACATGATGTAGCTTGTGGTCATGGTTCCATAGGGATTGAATCCATCAAAGGCAATGCCGAGCCTTATGTTTCTAGGATCGCCCGCAAATGTTTGGAATTCATCGTCAAAATCCTTCCCCGCTGCACCATCAGTCGGATGAGTCAATATGTCCTTTTCAGGCTTCCTCTTTAACGCATGCCACTACATGTTCTCCGATGTTTTCCTTGAAGAAAACAATCTCTTCAGCCTTGGTGCCAAATGAAAATAACACAACACTTTAACAACATATCTCTTTCTCTCCAGATACTTCCACCTTGATGCTTGGCACTCTGGGCAGTTGTCCTTATCAGCATAATCCCCTCTGATGCAGTTGTTTGGGCACACGTGTATGTTGTCATATGAAAGACCCAGCTCCTTCATATAAGATTTTGCTTCTCTATATGATTTGGGAAGTGTATTGCCTTCCGGAAGTGCCTTGGCAAATATACGCATCCATGAATCAAAAGCAGCGTTGCTGACCCAATAATATGATTTGTGATGAAGTAGCTTTACCCTTAATGACAGCCAACCAACGTGTTTATTTCCCGGGTAAAGCGGGCTCTCTGACTCTGCCAATAATTTTTCAAATACTTTATCATACCCACCTTCGACCTCAGTTTCTATTCTTCATGCGTTGTTGCTCCCGTGAGGTCTTTCAACATTGCTTCCATTTCATCGGCTTCTCTATTTGGTTCATCTTCGTCATCCATATCCATATTATGATTCCCATGACCAGCATTATCATCACCACCATTGCCATCATTATGTGGAGGATCTTCAATAATCACGACATCACTTGGCTCTCCATGATGTATCCACCGAAGGTAGGTACTGGAAAATTTGTGGATCTGTAAGTGTCGGGTCATCACTCCAAAATGCTTCATCTTCATATTTAGGCACCTCGTGCATTTGCATCGAACACGACAATTATCGCCATTTCTCTCCTTGACTAAGGTTATGAAATATTTGATTCCATAAACATATGGAGGGGTCCATGGTCTACCACTTGAAATCCAACGCCTATCCATCTGTTAAAGAGATTAACAAGCTATTATTGGATTTTTCTGAAAGGGGGCACTCATTTTTTATAACAGGCTACTCAATTTGCAGAACAAACTAATCGAGTTTAACGAACATCAAATCACTAACCATGAACAAACTAATAACAGACCATGAGCAAACTAATCAATTGGAAGAACAATTAACAGTTCTAGGTATTCTTACTTTCTTAGCAAGTAGCACAAGGATGGGAGGGTTCTTTACCTTGGCTTGCGGAGGCAGCCGGAAGGGGAGCCCCAACTAGTCGAACAGTACAGGCGTGCGCGGGGAATTCAGCCGGAAGGGGAGCATCGGCGACGTAAGCCGTGGAGGGAGGGCGAGGAGACAGCGGCCGCCGAGGGGGAGGTGGTGGGGGCGGCAGGATGAGCCTCTGGCGGCTTGCACAGCACCAGAAAAAAAGACGAAAGGGGTGAGATCCGTGGAGAGCACCGTACGCAGCCGCCGCCACAGCCAAGGGTGGAGAGAACTGGATCTAGTTTCCGAACCTGGTTTTGGTCTGAGCAGTGATGGGTCCCATATGCCAGCCCCTCTAGCTCCGCATGCTGGCAAGGCGGCAACGAGATTTTCGTGCGTTCTCCATGTGTTCCCTTTGGACCCATATGTCTGCCACAGGTTGATTTTCGTTTGACTTTATTCTTCACTTCAGTTAATAGCCGAACAGACACGGAGAGAGAGCACTCTGTCCCCATCCAGTGAGAGAAAACCCCCGCCGTTTTTCTCCACGGGGAGATAACAGCCACCGCCGTAGCAACCGCCGCCGTTCTTCTTCACAAGCCGCAAGGTTCTTCCATTTCCCTTCTCCTTTCTTTTTCCTACGCGCACATGGCGAGCGCGAGGAGAGTGAATCTCACATTTTCGCGTGCATGCATGCATCGGTACGTGTGTCCGAATCCGCCGCTGGGGTCATCACCGGCGACGACGCAAAGAGTCAGCAAAACACCGGCGACGACTCTCTTCAGTATTGGTAAGCACCCTCTTCATCGGCGGTCATCACCGGTTTGAATCTGCTTGGGTTTTTTTGGCGGCCATGGCGGATGAACAGTACAAGTAGTACTACTACCTTTGTTCCATAAACTAGCTTGCTAGAAAGGCTTACCAGAATGGAGGGGAGTACTAATTAGTACTAGTATTTTGGAGGGGTTTCTGCAGATTGTGCTGATTTAGTACTAAAATTGTACTCTATCTCGGTCTATTAGTCACTTTTCCAAAACCAAATAATATCAAGAGTTAGGCACAATTAGCATTAATGATCTGCTAGAGACCCTCCCACCCACTTCCTCTCCCCAATCTGCATGCAATTTAGCCAATGCTCCATTTAATTAAGCCAATGCATGCTCTTACTATTAAGTATTGTTGGTCTTTCCTCATTAATTGCCAAATTTAGGAGTGATTATCTTGACCAATCGTCACTTGCCTAGGTAGTATTTATGCAGATCATTAGTGCTATTATTTGTGTAGCTGTATCCTGGATTATGTTCTAATTAATACGCTTGTTTTATGTGTTTAAAAATCAGGAATGGCTTAAAACCTATGTCAATTCTGTTCTCATGAACCTGACATGTGTCTCATCGACAGTGAACTGCCATTATTGAATTTTAGAGTTATGATGAGGGTGTCTACAGAATTTTTTCATGAAGCGGCAGTAAGTATCCTTGACACTACAATTATGTTGTTACTGAGCTTTTGATTTGTTGACGAATATATGTGTGATTATTCTATTAAATTGTATATATGTATACTATGTAGGATATGCCTTGTTCTTTCAATAAGAGTATAGAGCAATTTGCTATTGGTCCACATAAGGCATGGATTGTCTGCAATGTCAATCAATACCACTTCTATGTGGAACGTGGGCCTGGAATGACTTATATATGTGGACCATATTGGACAGCATTTTGTCAAGCTTATGACATTCAACCGAACGATCTTGTGAGATTTGATTATGATGATATATTCGGTATGTTTGAAGTTCGAGTAACTAATGCAAAAAATTAGGTCAAAGCTTGGGTTCTAGACCCTGGTATGTAATTTCACGTTGGCTTGTTTTCCTTACACATTAATTGACTAACTAGTTAATATTCCCTCCGTCCACTTTTAATCTACATACTAGATAAGAAATTTGTCCACTTTTACTCTACATCCTAGGATGTGAGCATTAATTCTCTACTCGGTAATCAACACCAACACAGAAAACGAAGCAGTGTTGATTTCTCTATTGGATGTCATTATCTTTAATGTGGCTTGGATTGGTTATTCACATATATAGGTAGTAATTTTAAATGGCTTGCTAATTTATCTTAAAACTTGTAGAATGTAGATTACAAGTGGACGGAGGGACTATATATGTTTCAAACTTTCCAAGATGGCCTTGGTTATGTAATTTCACATTCACTTGTTTTTCCATTTGTGATCAGAGTGTCGTCCTATCGTACCATCTTGCAAGATGACACTTTAGAAGAGCCTATTTGAGTACACATGTGAGGTCAGTGGTTCGGAAATGAATGCGATAACCTGGGATTTTTACAAATAGAATAAGATGGACCTACAAAATGGGGAGCACATTATAGTCCCTCGGTTCTTTGTGCACACAGTGCAGGATCAAGGAGAAGTTAATGAGTTGGATAGTTAATTACATGCTCATTCTTTTCCTATTTAATTTAAAAAAATGTCATTTAGCTATCTATGTATTTATGATATCAGTCTTAAATGTACCTGCTCAGGATGTCCCTTTGAAATGCATAAATGGGTATATACTTCCAAGAGACGGGCAATCTCGTATATGCATGAAAGCTGGTGGGGACAACGAAGTGTTGGTTTCATATCACATTGATGAAAAAGAAGAACCTTATTACTTCAAGTTCACTGAGGGATGGTCTGAATTCGCTGTTCAATCGCGATTGCAAATAGATGATCTCATCGTCATACAGGTAAAGGTGACGAAGGACTATATCAGGCTGGTCGTAGAGGTGGTCAGTGACAATGCGGACGGCAACGTCGAATCACAGGAGGAAGATGGGGGCGGTGAACTTGGCAGTGTAGTTGGTGGGAACTTCTAAGTAATTTTAGAGAATGATAACAAACTTGTGTTGTTATTTTATCAGCTAGTTTGGTGGTCAGAACTTGTGTTAAATTGCTTAATTAATTAGCATGTATATTCCTCGTGTATAGATGTAGTAGTATCAGAAATGCTGTCTTTTGTTGTCCTACCAAAACTATCTTATATAACCTTGTAGTAGTACCAAAAATGTTTTCTTTTGTTGTCCTACAAAACTATCTCATGAGAACTGTTGTTGCAAACTATCTCCTTTGTAGTGATTACTTTCAAACGTAGTCCAAATATTCATGAGCATTCTTAAGAAACAAATTATTGAGATAAACTATAAAATTAGTAAACACAACTCAAACATAGTTCGACACAAATCTGCGATAAACTTGCTAGTGCACACACAACAGGTCTTAAACTGAAAGAAATGGATAGCAGGTAACCTGGGACAAGCCCCAAACACGCTCACGCGGGAGCAATGGAGCTTAATTTGAAACCCCGCTCTGGGAGGAACGCCCTTTCTTGGCCAGTTCTAGTTCCCTGTGGAGGAGAAAAATTTCCTGTCTTTCGGCTCAATCTTCCTTTCGGGGAATGAGACCGTGCTCAGTATGTCGATGTTTTGCATCAGCTTCTCATTCAGCTCACGGCATAATTCCGACGCCTCCCTTTCTGTCTCCTGATAGCTGGCAATAGCGGATTTACCCTTGCGACCATTCTCCCTACACTGCTCTTCCATATTCTTTAACTCCTCGTCCAGTTTGCCAAATGGGTCTTGAGCGAATCGACGAGGCCCACCGGCCCCAACAGCGAAGGCGATCCGGTGCGGACACTGGAACCACCGGCGTTGCACGAAGGGGAACCAGATGTTGAAATAAATACAAAGGAATTGAAAAGGTGGAATCGAAATGAAGGAAGAAGAACTGTTTAAACAAATTGTATTGAAACAAATACCTTGTTGCAGCAGAAGACGACATCGTTGGTGGGGACGAGAAGAAAGGCACGAATGAGCGGCGGAGGGACAACTGATTTCGCTTCGAGGAAAAGAACTGTTGGTTTCTGGGGAAGAAATGCACGCACGAGCGGAGGTAGAAGAAAACCCTAAATAGAGCGGGGTGGTGTAAGAGGGAGAAGACAAGCAAGCCACGCGCCACTTGCAACTGCACGCACGCAGCGGATTCTCTGACCGTACTTTTCCTTGACTTTGAGACATTGACAGCTGGACCCCACGTCTAATGGGAGGCATCCACGACCAACGTATGCAGGCAAGCTGCGTGCAGAGTTGGCTTCTTTCTAATTTAACTCGTGGGAGCAGCTCCTTGAAAATCTGAAAAAACAAAATTTGACAAGAACGCAAACTATATGTGAACGGAAGGGAGTACTTCAATATATGTTCGGTCACAAACTTCAACATTCGATGGCAGTACACACTTAGTCTTAATTAAACTGAAATAAAATCATAACACAAATATTACCGGGACAACTCCCAAACACGCTCACGCAGGAGCAAATCGATTTAGATCTGGCCGGGATCCCATGCTTCCTTGGCCACCACTTCGATCTCGCGGCGGACGAGATCAGCTTCTTGGTCTTGCATCCAAATCTTATTCCAGAGTTGTACCATCTTCCTACCCAAGTCATGGTGGACCGGCAGAATCGCAGCAATGGTTTTAGCAGCTTTCAAAGCTCTCTTCTTCTGCTCCAGCTCGAGTGCATAAAATTTCATCTCCCGCTTGGATTTCGCGAGCATCACTTTCACGGTCCTGGCTATGTCCAGGTTCCGGATTTCGATCTGCCCCATGGTGACCTTGGCATCTAGAACCTGCCTCGAAAGGAAAGTGTGGTCCAGGACTGAACCAGGTTTCTCAGTGGAACAACCGACCCTGTAGGAACTTTTGTAAGAAGATGCACGAAAAAATCCAAAAGGTGGAATAAAGAAGGAATGTTTGTATGTTGAAAAAAATACCCGGCTTCTAGGGAATCCTCGGTCCTCCTCTTCTTAGACGCTGAGGAGGTCGGTGAATTCTGTTCTCATGAACCTGACATGTGTCTCGTCGACAGTGAACTGCCATTATTGAATTTTAGAGGGATGATGAGGGTGTCTACATAATTTTTTCATGAATCGGCAGTAAGTATCCTTGACACTACAATTATGTTGTTACTGAGCTTTTGATTTGTTGACGAATATATGTGTGATTATTCCATTAAATTGTATATATGTGTACTATGTAGGATATGCCTTGTTCTTTCCATAAGAGTATAGAGCAATTTGTTGTTGGTCTACATAAGGCATGGATTGTCTGCAATGTCAATCAATACCACTTCTATGTGGAACGTGGGCCTGGAATGACTTATATATGTGGACCATATTGGACAGCATTTTGTCAAGCTTATGACAATCAACCGAACGATCTTGTGAAATTTGATTATGATAATCTATTCGGTATGTTTGAAGTTCGAGTAACTAATGCAAACAATTAGGTCAAAGCTTGGGTTCTAGACCCTGGTATGTAATTTCACGTTGGCTTGATTACCTTACACAGTTATTTACTAGCTAGTTAATATTCCCTCCATCCACTTTTAATCTATATACTAGATAAGAAACTTGTCCACTTTTAATCTACATCCTAGGCTGTGAGCATTAATTCTCTACTCGGTAATCAACACCAACACAGAAAACGAAGCAGTGTTGATTTCTCTATTGGATGTCATTATCTTTAATGTGGCTTGGATTGGTTATTCACATATATAGGTAGTAATTTTAAATGGCTTGCTAATTTATCTTAAAACTTGTAGAATGTAGATTACAAGTGGACGAAGGGACTATATATGATTCAAAATTTCCAAGATGGCCTTGGTTATGTAATTTCACATTCACTTGTTTTTCCATTTGCGATCAGAGTGTCGTCCTATCGTACCATCTTGCAAGATGACACTATCGAAGAGCCTATTTGAGTACACATGTGAGGTTAGTGGTTCGGAAATGAATGCGATAGCCTGGGCTTTTTACAAACAGAATAAGATGGACCTAGAAAATGGGGAGCACATTATAGTCCCTCGGTTCTTTGTGCACACGGTGCAGGATCAAGGAGAAGTTAATGTGTTGGATAGTTAATTACATGATCATTCTTTTCCTACTTAATTTCAAAAAAAATGTCATTTAGCTATCTATGTATTTCTGATATCAGTCTTAAATGTACTTGCTCAGGATGTCCCTTTGAAATGCATAAATGGGTATATACTTCCAAGAGACGGGCAATCTCGTATATGCATGAAAGCTGGTGGGGACAACGAAGTGTTGGTTTCATATCACATTGATGAAAAAGAAGAACCTTATTACTTCAAGTTCACTGAGGGATGGTCTGAATTCGCTGTTCAATCGCGATTGCAAATAGATGATCTCATCATCATACAGGTAAAGGTGACCAAGGACTATATCAGGCTGGTCGTAGAGGTGGTCAGTGACAATGCGGACGGCGACGTCGAATCACAGGAGGAAGATGGGGGCAGTGAACTTGGCAGTGTAATTGGTGGGAACTTCTGAGTAATTTTAGAGAATGATAATAAACTTGTGTTGTTGTTTTATCAGCTAGTTTGGTGGTCAGAACTTGTGTTAAATTGTTTAATTAATTAGCATGTAGATTCCTCGTGTATAGATGTAGTAGTACCAAAAATGATGTCTTTTGTTGTCCTACCAAAACTATCCTATATAACCTTGTAGTAGTACCAAAAATGTTTTATTTTGTTGTCCTACAAAAACTATCTCATGAGAACTGTTGTTGCAAACTATCTCCTTTGTAGTGATTACTTTCAAACGTAGTCCAAATATTCATGAGCATTCTTAAGAAACAAATTATTGAGATAAACTATAAAATTAGTAAACACAACTCAAACATAGTTCGACACAAATCTGCGATAAACTTGCCAGTGCACACACAACAGGTCTTAAACTGAAAGAAATGGATAGCAGGTAACCTGGGACAGGCCCCAAACACGCTCACGCGGGAGCAATGGAGCATAATTTGAAACCCCGCTCTGGGAGGAACGCCCTTTCTTGGCCAGTTCTAGTTCCCTGTGGAGGAGAAAAATTTCCTGTCTTTCGGCTCAATCTTACTTTCGGGGAATGAGACCGTGCTCAGTATGTCGATGTTTTGCATCAGCTTCTCATTCAGCTCACGGCAAAATTCTGACGCCTCCCTTTCTGTCTCCTGATAGCAGGCAATAGCGGATTTACCCTTGCGACCATTCTCCCTACACTGCTCTTCCAGATTCTTTAACTCCTCGTCCAGTTTTACCAAATGGGTCTTGAGCGAATCGACGAGGCCCACCGGCCCCAACAGCGAAGGCGATCCGGTGCGGACACT
Source organism: Alopecurus myosuroides (assembly GCA_028641055.1). Lineage (NCBI taxonomy): Eukaryota > Viridiplantae > Streptophyta > Magnoliopsida > Poales > Poaceae > Alopecurus > Alopecurus myosuroides. The sequence goes on from CM054058.1 coordinate 89,368,994, forward strand.
GGAACCACCGGCGTTGCACGAAGGGGAACCAGATGTTGAAATAAATCCAAAGGAATTGAAAAAGGTGGAATCGAAATGAAGGAAGAAGAACTGTTTAAACAAATTGTATTGAAACAAATACCTTGTTGCAGCATAAGACGAAATCGTTGGTGGCGACGAGCAGAAAGGCACGAACGAGCGGTGGAGGGACAACTGATTTCGCTTCGAGGAGAAGAACTGCTGGTTTCTGGGGAAGAAATGCACGAACGAGCGGAGGGAGAAGAAAACCCTAAATAGAGCGGGGTGGGGTAAGAGGGAGAAGACGAGGAAGCCACGCGCCACTTGCAACTGCACGCACGCAGCGGATTCTCTGACCGTACTTTTCCTTGACTTTGAGTCATTGACAGCTGGACCCCACGTCTCATGGGAGGCATCCACGACCAACGCATGCAGGCAAGCTGCGTGCAGAGTTGGCTTCTTTCTAATTTAACTCGTGGGAGCATCTCCTTGAAAATCTGAAAAAACAAAATTTGACAAGAACGCAAACTATATGTGAACGGAGGGGAGTACTTCAATATATGTTTGGTCACAAACTTCAACATTCGATGGCAGTACACACTTAGTCTTAATTAAACTGAAATAAAATCATAACATAAATATTACCGGGACAACTCCCAAACACGCTCACGCAGGAGGAAATCGATTTAGATCTGGCCGGGATCCCATGCTTCCTTGGCCATCACTTCAATCTCGCGGCGGATGAGATCAGCTTCCTGGTCTTGCATCCAAATCTTATTCCAGAGTTGTACCATCTTCCTACCCAAGTCATGGTGGATCGGCAGAATCGCAACCATGGTTTTAGCAGCCTTCAAAGCTCTCTGCTTCTGCTCCAGCTCGAGTGCATAAAATTTCATCTCCCGCTTGGATTTCGCAAGGATCACTTTCACGGTCCTGGCTATGTCCTGGTTCCGGATTTCGATCTTCCCCATGGTGACCTTGGCATCTAGAACCTGCCTCGAAAGGAAAGTGTGGTCTAGGACTGAACCAGGTTTCTCAGTGGAATAACCGACCTTGTAGGAAGTTTTGTAAGAAGATGCATGAAAAAATCCAAAAGGTGGAATAAAGAAGGAATGTTTGTTGAAAAAAATACCCGGCTTCTAGGGAATCCTCGGTCCTCCTCTGTAACACCCGGGGATTCCCCAGTTAGTTTGTGTGTTTTTCCTTTTGCATCATCATGGCATCAGCATGCATTGCACCTTGTTTTCAAAATCATTTAAAAATTCAAATCAATTTAAAATTTTCACACAATGCACTTTGCTTCAAACTCAAATTGTTTTCAACCAAATTGTTTTGGAATTAATAATGGCTTGGTTAAATGAATCACCTTATACTACAACCCTAATTCGAATTTCAAATTCAAACCTTAACAAAATAATTTGAATTTTGGAAAAACAACAATTTGTGCAACTGGGCATTTTAAGTGTCAAGTGCAGAGAATGTGAGTTCATAATTTTCTGAGTTTTAAAACCCCTAAAATTCCTTTTCTCTTCTCTTTTCTCTTACAAAAAAAAAGGAAAGAAACATCAATAAAAACCAGCCGTGTGGGTAGGCAGGCTTGAAGCCCACCTACAACCCAACCCCAAGTCCACCAGGCCTGGCCCAACTCCCAACCCGGCCAGCCCACCCTCCTTTCTTCCTCGTCCGTACAGAGCACTTACGGAACCTGTCGCTGTCCACCGACCACCTCCTGGTCCCCTCCCCTCCGTGGCTTTCCCCTCCATAAAGCCGCCTCCGGCTCCTCCTCCCAAACCCTAGCCTTCTCCTTCCTCCTCTTGCCTCCGCCGCCGTTCTCTCCTTTTCTTCCTCCCCCTGTTTCCTCTCTGATTTTCTGAATCTTTCCCAAACGAATTGCAGCAACTCCTTCAGACTTCGCCATCGTCCCATCGCCATGGCCACCACCGGACCAAGCTGAGGCCAGGAATGGATACCCCTCGCCGTCCCCGTCTTCTACGTGAAAATTCCGGGCCGGAACGGCCTAGGAGCGCCGCGAGCTTCCTTTCTTCGTCGTCAACCACTACTGCCGCTGCGCCACCGTCGTCGTTCCCCCGTCTTCCCGAGCCAAGCCCAACCGTCCCCAACCCCGTGGTGAGCCTCTCTGTGCCCAGGTATGTTCCCCGCGCCTTTCCCCCTTGCTCTGCTCGCTTGCCGTCAGGCAGCACCGCGCCGATCGGTGCCCTTGTTCCTCTCCGACGCGGACAGAAACATGGGCTCGGATTCGTCAGTTAGTAGAACATCCCGCACCTTCACTTCAAAACGCGCGAGATCCCTAGTCTAACAACGACCGACGCACTGTCCCAGTGGTCAGAGCCTCACGGTGCACCGCGCGCGCCGCGGGTTCGAGCCCTCCCCACACAGGAATAAACCCCTTTTTACCTTGCACGCTGACAGGTGGGTCCCGGTGGTCAGCGACCTCCCGAGCCACCTCAGCGTCCACCCGCGCGCCACGCCAGCACCCCGTTGCCTGGCCCCGCAGGTCAGCCGCTGGGGCTGCCTCTGCCCTCGGTGAGAAATCCCCAGATCCAGATCTGGATCTGGCAGCTTTGCACCCAGGCCCCTAGCCTTTGCTGGTTCTGCACAGAAGCCCCTCCACGCACAGTTTCCTTCAAAACAGGCCCCTGTATTTTGGCAGAATAGCCCCTAAACTTCTTTGGCCCATATCTTTCAAACCACAACTCCAAATAATTCAAACTTTATATGTATTCCATGCTAAATTAAATTCTCTACATGTTTAAACCATTTGTATATTCTTTTGAACATTTCAAATGGTTTCAAAAATTCAAATTCAAACAACTCTTTCAAATTTGGTCAAATTCATAACTATTTCAAATTTAATTCAAATGGCACCTGTAAAATATGTTTTCCATGCAAAATTGAATAAGCTTTCCAAATATCAACTTTGTTTTCTGTTTTGAACAATTTAAATTGCTGAAAACAACTATTTCTTAATTAATGCATTTAAAATTGTCAATTTAATAACTTGCTCGTCTAAAATCCAAATTCAACAAATGAAATATGTATTCCATCTAAAATTTTGTGTTCTTTCCAAATATAAAATTGGTTATCTGTTTTGAACATTTAAAATTGGTGAAAACAACAAATGTTTGTTTAAATCATTTAAAATGCCAAAGTTCATAACTTAACAACTAAAATTTCAAACTTGGTAAACAACATATCAAACTGAAGCTATTGTTGTTTTCTTATTGTTTTCATCATCCATGCATCATTCTAATCAACTTTCACATGATGGTTATTTGTAGGTCATTTAATTCAACATTAATTCATGGGCTTTTCCATATGCAATCCAAATTGCATATGGGCCCATTTAAATATGTTTACCATGTCAACTAGTTTATCCTTGATGCATCCTTAAACTTGTCATGCATCCATATCTTGATCATGCTGGATCTTTTGCCGTAGAAGTAATTGTTGCATCCGGTGTTTGTTCTAGTTCATTGCTTCTTCGCGGATAGGACGTTGAGATGATGTGAGCAACGACAAGTTCTGCGGATGTACCTCTACTTGCTGGATTCCAGGCAAGTATACTCACTTGCTACCTATGGCTGCCTTTCATCACTTGTTACCGATTCTTCCCGTTGCCTTTATTCTAGCCTTATTATTCGATGCTTGTGTCTCGATCCTATCATATGTTTACCTTGCAACCATGATATAGCCTTCCTTCCACTTCCAATTACCTGTTGTTTGTTTACCTTGTTGGCCCTCGTGTCGTAGTTGCATGCTTAGGGTTGTTTGCGCTCTAGTCCTGTTGTCCTTTGTTCTATCATCTATTTAGTTTGATAGTTGGGTTTCGATTCAATCAACAACATGTTAATGTTTTGGGTAATATTAATTTGATGATAAGGTACCGGCAGGAGGCCCGGCGTGGTTTTGAGGCCTGCTAGTGTCAAACTTAATTAGGAAAAGGGTCTTGTCCTCCGATCCATGATTAGCGCGCTAACCGCATGTGGGAAGCGAGTATGGGCGCCCCCCGCAACTTTGATTCGATTCGCATCTCGTCCAAATCGCCTCATTTAGTTCGGGTTTTCCATTTGCCGCATGCATATGCAGGTGCGACCCCTTGGCGCCAGGGTGGAACTTTTGTAGTCGGCATTTAGGGAGACACGTTCTTAGAGTGTTATGAGGGTCCCCTTTTCTTCGTGGGGCTTGATTAGTCGTGCGCTCAATTGCACGGGGTTCTTTGGGCTTGATGCGAAGAAGAGTTGGGTTGTGTTGAGTGCCTCGCTTGGTGGAAGTGCATTTCCATCTGGCGGGTCATTCTTACGTGTACGGCCAAATTGGTGCATCCCTGCAGGGTTAAATCTTCTCGAGAAGCCGTGTTGTCCGCGGTTATAGATGACTTGGTGAAAGTGCTGGCTAACAAGTACTCAGACAACTTACACTTAACGATGATAACTTGACTAGTAATATAGATTACCTCCACCATAAAAATGAATGTCACCTTAATCAACAGTGTGAGTTTCCTTGGGTTGCTTCCTTAGTAGGGGGTAACACTGGATGGGTATTGTTTGGTGAGTAGTTATAGTTGGTTTTGTCGCGCTATCTTATCCCTTTCTTTTAGCCGGATGTTGTAGCGCGTCTCTGTAGTTAGTTAGTGCAGCCCGCTGCCGCTTCTTTGCAATAATCCTTTCTTTTCCGTTGTACCCAAAGTATTTGTATCTTGTGATGATTGGTTACGCTGGTATCTTGTGAGTATGGTTTATCCACTTGCCAGTACTTAATAGTACTGACCCACGAATCCATTTCGTGGCTGCATATTCCACATTGCAGTCAACAGGTTTGAAGTCTGACGATGTTAGCTTGGGAATCCCTCCGGCTTGGCCTGGGCAGGGATTGGACGCTATCGATTATCTTCAGGACTCTTAGTCCAATTTGTATCTTGTCCGTAGTCGGACACTATGTTGTTTCTTCCGCTGTCATTTGGATCTTTGTATTGTATCAGTTGTATCCTTGACTCGTTTGAGTCGTCTTGTATGTACCTCCTCTGTTGTTGTTGTGGATTATTCGTGAACTGTTGTAATGTTATCACAAGTGGCAACCTGGAATCGGTTATTATGTGGATTTTGGCGGAAATGCTGAAATCTGCATAGTGCCCGATCCCGGGGCGTCACAAATGGTATCAGAGCATGGTTTCCAATTCCCAAAGTTGTTTCGATACGAATGGTTATCGAAGCAACGGGTCCGCAACGCCTGTAGGATAACCTCGCTAACGGTCGTTGTTCTTAGAGTGTCAAAAACTATTCCTGCTAAACTATTTTGGAAACATCTCAATAGGATTCTTGTTTTCTCCTTATCTCTATTCTATTTCTCCTCTCATCTTATTTGTTTTGGAGTCTCTCTCCCTCTTAATCTTTCAAAGTTTTAGGATCCTACGTGGGTGGACGTTGTCTGAGCCGTTAACCTAATAGGTTCGATCATCGGAAGATTCCTGGTGGGAGAAGATCGTCATCAATCTGAGCAAGAATCTCTTGTTAGTGGTGTCGAGAAGCCTTGTGTCGAGGAGATCAACTGGAAGCATGAAGAATCGATAATCGAACTTCTTTCCCCTCCCGGGTTAGTGGGTGGATTGCGAGGGCGCAATCCCTTGTTAGTGGTGTCGTCTGTAACACCCGGGGATTCCCCAATTAGTTTGTGTGTTTTTCCTTTTGCATCATCATGGCATCCAGCATGCATTGCACCTTGTTTTCAAAATCATTTAAAAATTCAAATCAATTTAAAATTTTCACACAATGCACTTTGCTTCAAACTCAAATTGTTTTCAACCAAATTGTTTAGGAATTAATAATGGCTTGGTTAAATAAATCACCTTATACTAGAACCCTAATTCGAATTTCAAATTCAAACCTTAACAAAATAATTTGAATTTTTGAAAAACTACAATTTGTGCAACTCGGCATTTTAAGTGTCAAGTGCAGAGAATGTGAGTTCATAATTTTCTGAGTTTTAAAACCCCTAAAATTCCTTTTCTCTTCTCTTTTCTCTTACAAAAAAAAGGAAAGAAACATCAATAAAAACCAGCCGTGTGGGGAGGCAGGCTTGAAGCCCACCTACAACCCAACCCCAAGTCCACCAGGCCTGGCCCAACTCCCAATCCGGCCAGCCCACCCTCCTTTCTTCCTCGTCCGTACAGAGCACTCACGGAACCTGTCGCTGTCCACCGACCACCTCCTGGTCCCCTCCCCTCCGTGGCTTTCCCCTCCATAAAGCCGCCTCCGGCTCCTCCTCCCAAACCCTAGCCTTCTCCTTCCTCCTCTTGCCTCCGCCGCCGTTCTCTCCTTTTCTTCCTCCCCCTGTTTCCTCTCTGATTTTCTGAATCTTTCCAAAACGAATAGGAGCAACTCCGTCAGACTTCGCCATCGTCCCATCGCCATCGCCACCACCGGAGTAAGCTGAGGCCAGGAATGGATACCCCTCGCCGTCCCCGTCTTCTACATGAAAATTCAGGGCCGGAACGGCCTAGGAGCGCCGTGAGCTTCCTTTCTTCGTCGTCAACCACTACTGCCGCTGCGCCACCGTCGTCGTTCCCCCGTCTTCCCGAGCCAAGCCCAACCGTCCCCAACCTCGTGGTGAGCCTCTCTGTGCCCAGGTATGTTCCCCGCGCCTTTCCCCCTTGCTCTGCTCGCTTGCCGTCAGGCAGCACCGCGCCGATCGGTGCCCTTGTTCCTCTCCGACACGGACAGAAACATGGGCTCGGATTCGTCAGTTAGTAGAACATCCCGCACCTTCACTTCAAAACGCGCGAGATCCCTAGTCTAACAACGACCGACGCACTGTCCCAGTGGTCAGAGCCTCACGGTGCACCGCGCGCGTCGCGGGTTCGAGCCCTCCCCGCACAGGAATAAACCCCTTTTTACCTTGCACGCTGACAGGTGGGTCCCGGTGGTCAGCGACCTCCCGAGCCACCTCAGCGTCCACCCGCGCGCCACGCCAGCACCCCGTTGCCTGGCCCCGCAGGTCAGCCGCTGGGGCTGCCTCTGCCCTCGGTGAGAAATCCCCAGATCCAGATCTGGATCTGGCAGCTTTGCACCCAGGCCCCTAGCCTTTGCTGGTTCTGCACAGAAGCCCCTCCACGCATAGTTTCCTTCAAAACATGCCCCTGTATTTTGGCAGAATAGCCCCTAAACTTCTTTTGCCCATATCTTTCAAACCACAACTCCAAATAATTCAAACTTTATATGTATTCCATGCTAAATTAAATTCTCTACATGTTTAAACCATTTGTATACTGTTTTGAACATTTCAAATGGTTTCAAAAATTCAAATTCAAACAACTCTTTCAAATTTGGTCAAATTCATAACTATTTCAAATTTAATTCAAATGGCACCTGTAAAATATGTTTTCCATGCAAAATTGAATAAGCTTTCCAAATATCAACTTTGTTTTCTGTTTTGAACAATTTAAATTGCTGAAAACAACTATTTCTTAATTAATGCATTTAAAATTGTCAATTTAATAATTTGCTCATCTAAAATCCAAATTCAACAAATGAAATATGTATTCCATCTAAAATTTTGTGTTCTTTCCAAATATAAATTTGGTTATCTGTTTTGAACATTTAAAATTGGTGAAAACAACAAATGTTTGTTTAAATCATTTAAAATGCCAAAGTTCATAACTTAACAACTAAAATTCCAAACTTGGTAAACAACATATCAAACTGAAGCTATTGTTGTTTTCTTATTGTTTTCATCATCCATGCATCATTCTAATCAACTTTCACATGATGGTTATTTGTAGGTCATTTAATTCAACATTAATTCATGGGCTTTTCCATATGCAATCCAAATTGCATATGGGCCCATTTAAATGTGTTTACCATGTCAACTAGTTTATCCTTGATGCATCCTTAAACTTGTCATGCATCCATATCTTGATCATGCTGGATCTTTTGCCGTAGAAGTAATTGTTGCATCCGGTGTTTGTTCTAGTTCGTTGCTTCTTCGCGGATAGGACGTTGAGATGATGTGAGCAACGACAAGTTCTGCGGATGTACCTCTACTTGCTGGATTCGAGGCAAGTATACTCACTTGCTACCTATGGCTGCCTTTCATCACTTGTTACCGATTCTTCCCGTTGCCTTTATTCTAGCCTTATTATTCGATGCTTGTGTCTCGATCCTATCATATGTTTACCTTGCAACCATGATATAGCCTTCCTTCCACTTCCAATTACCTGTTGTTTGTTTACCTTGTTGGCCCTCGTGACGTAGTTGCATGCTTAGGGTTGTTTGCGCTCTAGTCCTGTTGTCCTTTGTTCTATCATCTATTTAGTTTGATAGTTGGGCTTCGATTCAATCAACAACATGTTAATGTTTTGGGCAATATTAATTTGATGATAAGGCACCGGTAGGAGGCCCGGCGTGGTTTTGAGGCCTGCTAGTGTCAAACTTAATTAGGAAAGGGTCTTGTCCTCCGATCCATGATGAGCGCGCTAACCGCATGTGGGAAGCGAGTATGGGCGCCCCCCGCAACTTTTATTCGATTCGCATCTCGTCCAAATCGCCTCATTTAGTTCGGGTTTTCCATTTGCCGCATGCATATGCAGGTGCGACCCCTTGGCGCCAGGGTGGAACTTTTGTAGTCGGCATTTAGGGAGACACGTTATTAGAGTGCTATGAGGGTCCCCTTTTCTTCGTGGGGCTTGATTAGTCGTGCGCTCAATTGCACGGGGTTCTTTGGGCTTGATGCGAAGAAGAATTGGGTTGTGTTGAGTGCCTCGCTTGGTGGAAGTGCATTTCCATCTGGCGGGTCATTCTTACGTGTACGGCCAAATTGGTGCATCCCTGCAGGGTTAAATCTTCTCGAGAAGCCGTGTTGTCCGCGGTTATGGATGACTTGGTGAAAGTGCTGGCTAACAAGTACTCAGACAACTTACACTTAATGATGATAACTTGACTAGTAATATAGATTACCTCCACCATAAAAATGAATGTCACCTTAATCAACAGTGTGAGTTTCCTTGGGTTGCTTCCTTAGTAGGGGGTAACACTGGATGGGTATTGTTTGGTGAGTAGTTATAGTTGGTTTTGTCGCGCTATCTTATCCCTTTCTTTTAGCCGGATGTTGTAGCGCGTCTCTATAGTTAGTTAGTGCAGCCCGCTGCCGCTTCTTGGCAATAATCCTTTCTTTTCCATTGTACCCAAAGTATTTGTATCTTGTGATGATTGGTTACGCTGGTATCTTGTGAGTATGGTTTATCCACTTGCCAGTACTTAATAGTACTGACCCACGAATCCATTTCGTGGCTGCATATTCCACATTGCAGTCAACAGGTTTGAAGTCTGACGACGTTAGCTTGGGAATCCCTCCGGCTTGGCCTGGGCAGGGATTGGACGCTATCGATTATCTTCAGGACTCTTAGTCCAATTTGTATCTTGTCCGTAGTCGGACACTATGTTGTTTCTTCCGCTGTCATTTGGATCTTTGTATTGTATCAGTTGTATCCTTGACTTGTTTGAGTCGTCTTGTATGTACCTCCTCTGTTGTTGTTGTGGATTATTCGTGAACTGTTGTAATGTTATCACAAGTGGCAACCTGGACTCGGTTATTATGTGGATTTTGGCGGAAATGCTGAAATCTGCATAGTGCCCGATCCCGGGGCGTCACAAATGGTATCAGAGCATGGTTTCCGATTCCCAAAGTTGTTTCGATACGAATGGTTATCGAAGCAACGGGTCCGCAACGCCTGTAGGATAACCTCGCTGACGGTCGTTGTTCTTAGAGTGTCAAAAACTATTCCTGCTAAACTATTTTGGAAACATCTCAATAGGATTCTTGTTTTCTCCTTATCTCTATTCTATTTCTCCTCTCATCTTATTTGTTTTGGAGTCTCTCTCCCTCTTAATCTTTCAAAGTTTTAGGATCCTACGTGGGTGGACGTTGTCTGAGCCGTTAACCTAATAGGTTCGATCATCGGAAGATTCCTGGTGGGAGAAGATCGTCATCAATCCGAGCAAGAATCTCTTGTTAGTGGTGTCGAGAAGCCTTGTGTCGAGGAAATCAACTGGAAGCATGAAGAATCGATAGTCGAACTTCTTTCCCCTCCCGGGTTAGTGGGTGGATTGCGAGGGCGCAATCCCTTGTTAGTGGTGTCGTCTGTAACACCCGGGGATTCCCCAATTAGTTTGTGTGTTTTTCCTTTTGCATCATCATGGCATCCAGCATGCATTGCACCTTGTTTTCAAAATCATTTAAAAATTCAAATCAATTTAAAATTTTCACGCAATGCACTTTGCTTCAAACTCAAATTGTTTTCAACCAAATTGTTTTGGAATTAATAATGGCTTGGTTAAATGAATCACCTTATACTACAACCCTAATTCGAATTTCAAATTCAAACCTTAACAAAATAATTTGAATTTTGGAAAAACTACAATTTGTGCAACTGGGCATTTTAAGTGTCAAGTGCAGAGAATGTGAGTTCATAATTTTCTGAGTTTTAAAAACCCTAAAATTCCTTTTCTCTTCTCTTTTCTCTTACAAAAAAAAGGAAAGAAACATCAATAAAAACCAGCCGTGTGGGGAGGCAGGCTTGAAGCCCACCTACAACCCAACCCCAAGTCCACCAGGCCTGGCCCAACTCCCAACCCGGCCAGCCCACCCTCCTTTCTTCCTCGTCCGTACAGAGCACTCACGGAACCTGTCGCTGTCCACCGACCACCTCCTGGTCCCCTCCCCTCCATGGCTTTCCCCTCCATAAAGCCGCCTCCGGCTCCTCCTCCCAAACCCTAGCCTTCTCCTTCCTCCTCTTGCATCCGCCGCCGTTCTCTCCTTTTCTTCCTCCCCCTGTTTCCTCTCTGATTTTCTGAATCTTTCCCAAACGAATAGGAGCAACTCCGTCAGACTTCGCCATCGTCCCATCGCCATGGCCACCACCGGAGCAAGCTGAGGCCAGGAATGGATACCCCTCGCCGTCCCCGTCTTCTACGTGAAAATTCAGGGCCGGAACGGCCTAGGAGCGCCGCGAGCTTCCTTTCTTCGTCGTCAACCACTACTGCCGCTGCGCCACCGTCGTCGTTCCCCCGTTTTCCCGAGCCAAGCCCAACCGTCCCCAACCTCGTGGTGAGCCTCTCTGTGCCCAGGTATGTTCCCCGCGCCTTTCCCCCTTGCTCTGCTCGCTTGCCGTCAGGCAGCACCGCGCCGATCGGTGCCCTTGTTCCTCTCCGACGCGGACAGAAACATGGGCTCGGATTCGTCAGTTAGTAGAACATCCCGCACCTTCACTTCAAAACGCGCGAGATCCCTAGTCTAACAACGACCAACGCACTGTCCCAGTGGTCAGAGCCTCACGGTGCACCGCGCGTGTCGCGGGTTCGAGCCCTCCCCGCACAGGAATAAACCCCTTTTTACCTTGCACGCTGACAGGTGGGTCCCGGTGGTCAGCGACCTCCCGAGCCACCTCAGCGTCCACCCGCGCGCCACGCCAGCACCCCGTTGCCTGGCCCCGCAGGTCAGCCGCTGGGGCTGCCTCTGCCCTCGGTGAGAAATCCCCAGATCCAGATCTGGATCTGGCAGCTTTGCACCTAGGCCCCTAGCCTTTGCTGGTTCTGCACAGAAGCCCCTCCACGCACAGTTTCCTTCAAAACAGTCCCTTGTATTTTGGCAGAATAGCCCCTAAACTTCTTTTGCCCATATCTTTCAAACCACAACTCCAAATAATTCAAACTTTATATGTATTCCATGCTAAATTAAATTCTCTACATGTTTAAACCATTTGTATACTGTTTTGAACATTTCAAATGGTTTCAAAAATTCAAATTCAAACAACTCTTTCAAATTTGGTCAAATTCATAACTATTTCAAATTTAATTCAAATGGCACCTGTAAAATATGTTTTCCATGCAAAATTGAATAAGCTTTCCAAATATCAACTTTGTTTTCTGTTTTGAACAATTTAAATTGCTGAAAACAACTATTTCTTAATTAATGCATTTAAAATTGTCAATTTAATAACTTGCTCATCTAAAATCCAAATTCAACAAATGAAATATGTATTCCATCTAAAATTTTGTGTTCTTTCCAAATATAAATTTGGTTATCTGTTTTGAACATTTAAAATTGGTGAAAACAATTGTTTGTTTAAATCATTTAAAATGCCAAAGTTCATAACTTAACAACTAAAATTCCAAACTTGGTAAACAACATATCAAACTGAAGCTATTGTTGTTTTCTTATTGTTTTCATCATCCATGCATCATTCTAATCAACTTTCACATGATGGTTATTTGTAGGTCATTAATTCAACATTAATTCATGGGCTTTTCCATATGCAATCCAAATTGCATATGGGCCCATTTAAATATGTTTACCATGTCAACTAGTTTATCCTTGATGCATCCTTAAACTTGTCATGCATCCATATCTTGATCATGCTGGATCTTTTGCCGTAGAAGTAATTGTTGCATCCGGTGTTTGTTCTAGTTCGTTGCTTCTTCGCGGATAGGACGTTGAGATGATGTGAGCAACGACAAGTTCTGCGGATGTACCTCTACTTGCTGGATTCGAGGCAAGTATACTCACTTGCTACCTATGGCTGCCTTTCATCACTTGTTACCGATTCTTCCCGTTGCCTTTATTCTAGCCTTATTATTCGATGCTTATGTATCGATCCTATCATATGTTTACCTTGCAACCATGATATAGCCTTCCTTCCACTTCCAATTACCTGTTGTTTGTTTACCTTGTTGGCCCTCGTGTCGTAGTTGCATGCTTAGGGTTGTTTGCGCTCTAGTCCTGTTGTCCTTTGTTCTATCATCTATTTAGTTTGATAGTTGGGTTTCGATTCAATCAACAACATGTTAATAATTTGGGTAATATTAATTTGATGATAAGGCACCGGCAGGAGGCCCGGCGTGGTTTTGAGGCCTGCTAGTGTCGAACTTAATTAGGAAAAGGGTCTTGTCCTCCGATCCATGATGAGCGCGCTAACCGCATGTGGGAAGCGAGTATGGGCGCCCCCCGCAACTTTGATTCGATTCGCATCTCGTCCAAATCGCCTCATTTAGTTCGGGTTTTCCATTTGCCGCATGCATATGCAGGTGCGACCCCTTGGCGCCAGGGTGGAACTTTTGTAGTCGGCATTTAGGGAGACACGTTCTTAGAGTGCTATGAGGGTCCCCTTTTCTTCGTGGGGCTTGATTAGTCGTGCGCTCAATTGCACGGGGTTCTTTGGGCTTGATGCGAAGAAGAATTGGGTTGTGTTGAGTGTCTCGCTTGGTGGAAGTGCATTTCCATCTGGCGGGTCATTCTTACGTGTACGGCCAAATTGGTGCATCCCTGCAGGGTTAAATATTCTCAAGAAGCCGTGTTGTCCGCGGTTATGGATGACTTGGTGAAAGTGCTGGCTAACAAGTACTCAGACAACTTACACTTAACGAAGATAACTTGACTAGTAATATAGATTACCTCCACCATAAAAATGAATGTCACCTTAATCAACAGTGTGAGTTTCCTTGGGTTGCTTCCTTAGTAGGGGGTAACACTGGATGGGTATTGTTTGGTGAGTAGTTATAGTTGGTTTTGTCGCGCTATCTTATCCCTTTCTTTTAGCCGGATGTTGTAGCGCGTCTCTGTAGTTAGTTAGTGCAGCCCGCTGCCGCTTCTTTGCAATAATCCTTTCTTTTCCGTTGTACCCAAAGTATTTGTATCTTGTGATGATTGGTTACGCTGGTATCTTGTGAGTATGGTTTATCCACTTGCCAGTACTTAATAGTACTGACCCACGAATCCATTTCGTGGCTGCATATTCCACATTGCAGTCAACAGGTTTGAAGTCTGATGACGTTAGCTTGGAAATCCCTCCGGCTTGGCCTGGGCAGGGATTGGACGCTATCGATTATCTTCAGGACTCTTAGTCCAATTTGTATCTTGTCCGTAGTCGGACACTATGTTGTTTCTTCCGCTGTCATTTGGATCTTTGTATTGTATCAGTTGTATCCTTGACTCGTTTGAGTCGTCTTGTATGTACCTCCTCTGTTGTTGTTGTGGATTATTCGTGAACTGTTGTAATGTTATCACAAGTGGCAACCTGGAATCGGTTATTATGTGGATTTTGGCGGAAATGCTGAAATCTGCACAGTGCCCGATCCCGGGGCGTCACAAATGGTATCAGAGCATGGTTTCCGATTCCCAAAGTTGTTTCGATACGAATGGTTATCGAAGCAACGGGTCCGCAACGCCTGTAGGATAACCTCGCTAACGGTCGTTGTTCTTAGAGTGTCATAAACTATTCCTGCTAAACTATTTTGGAAACATCTCAATAGGATTCTTGTTTTCTCCTTATCTCTATTCTATTTCTCCTCTCATCTTATTTGTTTTGGAGTCTCTCTCCCTCTTAATCTTTCAAAGTTTTAGGATCCTACGTGGGTGGACGTTGTCTGAGCCGTTAACCTAATAGGTTCGATCATCGGAAGATTCCTGGTGGGAGAAGATCGTCATCAATCCGAGCAAGAATCTCTTGTTAGTGGTGTCGAGAAGCCTTGTGTCGAGGAGATCAACTGGAAGCATGAAGAATCGATAGTCGAACTTCTTTCCCCTCCCGGGTTAGTGGGTGGATTGCGAGGCCGCAATCCCTTGTTAGTGGTGTCGTCTGTAACACCCGGGGATTCCCCAATTAGTTTGTGTGTTTTTCCTTTTGCATCATCATGGCATCCAGCATGCATTGCACCTTGTTTTCAAAATAATTTAAAAATTCAAATCAATTTAAAATTTCACACAATGCACTTTGCTTCAAACTCAAATTGTTTTCAACCAAATTGTTTTGGAATTAATAATGGCTTGGTTAAATGAATCACCTTATACTACAACCCTAATTCGAATTTCAAATTCAAACCTTAACAAAATAATTTGAATTTTGGAAAAACTACAATTTGTGCAACTGGGCATTTTAAGTGTCAAGTGCAGAGAATGTGAGTTCATGATTTTCTGAGTTTTAAAACCCCTAAAATTCCTTTTCTCTTCTCTTTTCTCTTACAAAAAAAGGAAAGAAACATCAATAAAAACCAGCCGTGTGGGGAGGCAGGCTTGAAGCCCACCTACAACCCAACCCCAAGTCCACCAGGCCTGGCCCAACTCCCAACCCGGCCAGCCCACCCTCCTTTCTTCCTCGTCCGTACAGAGCACTCACGGAACCTGTCGCTGTCCACCGACCACCTCCTGGTCCCCTCCCCTCCGTGGCTTTCCCCTCCATAAAGCCGCCTCCGGCTCCTCCTCCCAAACCCTAGCCTTCTCCTTCCTCCTCTTGCCTCCGCCGCTGTTCTCTCCTTTTCTTCCTCCCCCTGTTTCCTCTCTGATTTTCTGAATCTTTCCCAAACGAATAGCAGCAACTCCGTCAGACTTCGCCATCGTCCCATCGCCATGGCCACCACCGGAGCAAGCTGAGGCCAGGAATGGATACCCCTCGCCGTCCCCGTCTTCTACGTGAAAATTCAGGGCCGGAACGGCCTAGGAGCGCCGCGAGCTTCCTTTCTTCGTCGTCAACCACTACTGCCGCTGCGCCACCGTCGTCGTTCCCCCGTCTTCCCGAGCCAAGCCCAACCGTCCCCAACCCCGTGGTGAGCCTCTTTGTGCCCAGGTATGTTCCCCGCGCCTTTCCCCCTTGCTCTGCTCGCTTGCCGTCAGGCAGCACCGCGCCGATCGGTGCCCTTGTTCCTCTCCGACGCAGACAGAAACATGGGCTCGGATTCGTCAGTTAGTAGAACATCCCGCACCTTCACTTCAAAACGCGCGAGATCCCTAGTCTAACAACGACCGACGCACTGTCCCAGTGGTCAGAGCCTCACGGTGCACCGCGCGCGTCGCGGGTTCGAGCCCTCCCCGCACAGGAATAAACCCCTTTTTACCTTGCACGCTCACAGGCGGGTCCCAGTGGTCAGCGACCTCCCGAGCCACCTCAGCGTCCACCCGCGCGCCACGCCAGAACCCCGTTGCTTGGCCCCGCAGGTCAGCCGCTGGGGCTGCCTCCGCCCTCGGTGAGAAATCCCCAGATCCAAATCTGGCAGCTTTGCACCCAGGCCCCTAGCCTTTGCTGGTTCTGCACAGAAGCCCCTCCACGCACAGTTTCCTTCAAAATAGGCCCCTGTATTTTAGCAGAATAGCCCCTAAACTTCTTTTGCCCATATCTTTCAAACCACAACTCCAAATAATTCAAACTTTATATGTATTCCATGCTAAATTAAATTCTCTACATGTTTAAACCATTTGTATACTGTTTTGAATATTTCAAATGGTTTCAAAAATTCAAATTCAAACAACTCTTTCAAATTTGGTCAAATTCATAACTATTTCAAATTTAATTCAAATGGTACCTGTAAAATATGTTTTCCATGCAAAACTGAAAAAGCTTTCCAAATATCAACTTTGTTTTCTGTTTTGAACAATTTAAATTGCTGAAAACAACTATTTCTTAATTAATGCATTTAAAATTGTCAATTTAATAACTTGCTCATCTAAAATCCAAATTGAACATATGAAATATGTATTCCATCTAAAATTTTGTGTTCTTTCCAAATATAAATTTGGTTATCTGTTTTGAACATTTAAAATTGGTGAAAACAACAAATGTTTGTTTAAATCATTTAAAATGCCAAAGTTCATAACTTAACAACTAAAATTCCAAACTTGGTAAACAACATATCAAACTGAAGCTATTGTTGTTTTTCTTATTGTTTCCATCATCCATGCATCATTCTAATCAACTTTCACATGATGGTTATTTGTAGGTCATTAATTCAACATTAATTCATGGGCTTTTCCATATGCAATCCAAATTGCATATGGGCCCATTTAAATATGTTTACCATGTCAACTAGTTTATCCTTGATGCATCCTTAAACTTGTCATGCATCCATATCTTGATCATGCTGGATCTTTTGCCGTAGAAGTAATTGTTGCATCTGGTGTTTGTTCTAGTTCGTTGCTTCTTCGCGGATAGGACGTTGAGATGATGTGAGCAACGACAAGTTCAGCGGATGTACCTCTACTTGCTGGATTCCAGGCAAGTATACTCACTTGCTACCTATGGCTTCCTTTCATCACTTGTTACCGATTCTTCCCGTTGCCTTTATTCTAGCCTTATTATTCGATGCTTGTGTCTCGATCCTATCATATGTTTACCTTGCAACCATGATATAGCCTTCCTTCCACTTCCAATTACCTGTTGTTTGTTTACCTTGTTGGCCCTCATGTCGTAGTTGCATGCTTAGGGTTGTTTGCGCTCTAGTCCTGTTGTCCTTTGTTATATCATCTATTTAGTTTGATAGTTGGGTTTTGATTCAATCAACAACATGTTAATGTTTTGGGTAATATTAATTTGATGATAAGGCACCGGCAGGAGGCCCGGCGTGGTTTTGAGGCCTGCTAGTGTCGAACTTAATTAGGAAAAGGGTCTTGTCCTCCGATCCATGATGAGCGCGCTAACCGCATGTGGGAAGCGAGTATGGGCGCCCCCCGCAACTTTGATTCGATTCGCATCTCGTCCAAATCGCCTCATTTAGTTCGGGTTTTCCATTTGCCGCATGCATATGCAGGTGCGACCCCTTGGCGCCAGGGTGGAACTTTTGTAGTCGGCATTTAGGGAGACACGTTCTTAGAGTGTTATGAGGGTCCCCTTTTCTTCGTGGGGCTTGATTAGTCGTGCGCTCAATTGCACGGGGTTCTTTGGGCTTGATGTGAAGAAGAGTTGGGTTGTGTTGAGTGCCTCGCTTGGTGGAAGTGCATTTCCATCTGGCGGGTCATTCTTACGTGTACGGCCAAATTGGTGCATCCCTGCAGGGTTAAATCTTCTCGAGAAGCCGTGTTGTCCGCGGTTATGGATGACTTGGTGAAAGTGCTGGCTAACAAGTACTCAGACAACTTACACTTAACGATGATAACTTGACTAGTAATATAGATTACCTCCACCATAAAAATGAATGTCACCTTAATCAACAGTGTGAGTTTCCTTGGGTTGTGTCGTGGGATAATCACGGCAGATGTTACCAAGGGTAACTGATCTTGGGGCAAGACGACACAGGCGTTTGGGAGAGGGTTTAGCTCGGAGGAAAGCATGGTGCAAATCGATCTGGTAGCCGGCAATCAAAGTCGCCGGGTCTCCGATCTTGATATAATAACTCAACTCTGGGATTACACTAGATGCTCGATACCAGGCGATATTGCTAGGGTTCTTAGATCTCTGTCCAAAACTAGACCTGGGGGTCGGTTTATAAAGCACCCATACCCCCTGGCTTATTCCCCAAGGCGCATCCTGGATCCTACCCGGACACGGCGCACAAACCCTAACTTTCCTTTACAGTAACCCACAATCCGGATTGCTGGGCCTACAAACTCGGGCCTTCCACAAGCTTCCTTATCCTTAGCCGGATCCTGCGCACCGTCCTTTGGGCCGGGTTACTCCTTGGAGTTTGGCCCACCGGGTTATCGTCCCCCCGTCAGTAGTCCCCAGAATAGCCTGGGCTTCAAGGATCTTCCTTGAAGCGCTCGCTATTCCCTGCAAAGATATCAAACACATAGGCACGTGGTGGCCGGGTTAAGATGCTTTAACAAGTGGCTAGGCCAAACTCCATGGTGGCCATATTGTAACCCGGGCTTTTCCCAAACCCTTTGGTTTAATTTTCCAGGTTCAAACCCTAATAACAATGCCAAAATTCCATACTCGACCACCGATCCTGACATCACGGAACGGATCTCCTTCTTTCCCTTGTCCAGATGCTTTGCCCAATACTTGGCGCATATCTTGCAGAATCCACGTGGATAACCGTCACCCCACGATTTTCGGCTTCTGGCCGTTAAGATAGGCTTACCCCTACTTTATAAATAGCACTTAGGGGATAACCCTAAACTCATCACTGCGCCTCAGTTTCCATTTTCCTTCCTTGCTCCTTTCACCCTCGCGGCACCACCGCAAGAAGCTCGTGCTTGTCATCAAAGCGAGATCGCCGCCGGCCACACCCGTTCCCGAGCCATCTCGCGCCGCCGTCAAGCGTCGTCGTCGTGCCTGTGCTCCCTTCGCCAAGAATTGCAGAGGGGCATTCAAGCCACGCCGCTCGCCGCTACCGGGCTAGACTCCAATCTCTACAGTAAGCCCCTCGCTGCTGTCCAATTTAGCCCCATAATTTTTCAATTTCTCCAAGATCGGATCTAGGTCAACCCGTGAATTTTTTTTCCGATTGCGCCAAATTAGGTCGATTCAACATTCACCAACTCTTTTAACCACCTGCTATATAGTCGCAACTCATCCCCCCACCATTATTAATCATCAAAACTTCCGTAGGATTGCTCGCACACTTTTCCATCTAGATCCGTTCCTCCTCGATTTTCCGCTCACTGCATTAACACCCGGAAAATCCTCCTTTTCCAGCTATTTTACTTGCAATAGATACATGGGCAACCACCCATCGTCCCCAAATGCCTTTCCACACGTAAGTGACCGATAACTTCCACAGTTGTACTCAACACCCGGATATCTTGCAATTTCCACTTCATAGCATAATACCCGGATAATTCCTAACTTCGTACTTTCTTGGTATCTTATACTCGGATAATTCAACATTTCCGGGTCTCATTCCCTGCTCTTCCCTGTTTTTTGTGTTTTTGCAGGTTAATCCCATGGCTCCCAAACGGCAAGGAAAACAACCGACCCAATCCAGGACTTCCTCAACCATATCCGCCAACTGGGGGCGTTCCACAGCCACAAAAGCCAAGCTAGACGAACTAGCCGAATTAGGGACTCTCCCTTCTCAAAAAGACATTCACTGGAGAGTTCCTGGCAATGAGACCCGGCCCATACCCGCAGAAAACGAGGTAATCTGCTTCGTAGAGCACGTGATCCGAGGTTTCCGTCCTCCTGGTCACCCTTTCTTTAGGGTGGTCTTAGATCATTATGGACTCCGGGTGTTCGACATAGGGCCTAACTCTATGTTGAACATCACCCACTTCATCGTTCTATCTGAGTCGTACTTGTGCATGCCGCCGAGTTTGACTCTCTTTATCGAGTTATTCCAATGCAAGCCGTGCCGCGAAAGCGGCGACGGAGCACTCCTCACCTGTGGCGGGGTATCCATCCAACGCCACAGGAATTCTCCAATGCCAACCCTCAACCTACATTCCCACGCCAAACATTGGCAGCTGTCCTTCTTTTATTGCCGCGATACCTCCCCAGACAGTGAAAAGAAGCTGCCGGGTTACTCAGAGACCCCCCTCTAACCCTCCGAGTCTTTCAGCGCCTTTGCATCAGATTCGGACAGGGAGGCAATCCTTCCCCTGCTAGCCAAGATAGCCATTCTCTCATCCCAAGGCCTCCTCGGGCTCAATTTAATAAGAACATGGGTTGATTTCCGGATCCAACCTAACTCCATTCGCTCCAAATTGATGTGCGAGTATTCGGGGCACATCACAGATGCGCTCCGATATTCCACCAAAGGCTTTGCGACCGGCGATACCAACAAGGTCATCAAGGG
This sequence comes from Alopecurus myosuroides, assembly GCA_028641055.1. Taxonomy (NCBI): domain Eukaryota; kingdom Viridiplantae; phylum Streptophyta; class Magnoliopsida; order Poales; family Poaceae; genus Alopecurus; species Alopecurus myosuroides. The sequence continues at coordinate 89,389,501 of CM054058.1, forward strand.
CTTCTTGACAGAGAAGCTGGAGGTGATAAAGGGTATCGCCGGGCTACCCCCGTTCACTCGGGAAAACCCGGCTCCAGCGGTAATATTCGACATTCATAACTTACTTCCACATCTTGACTTGATATAGCTTCTGTCCCTTAATCTCGTTCCTTTGACTTAGGCTGATGACCCTTTCTGGAGAATTGAACCTTCCCCTCCTTCCAGAGACCTGGAGGACGAGGACGAGCCGGCTGATGGTAGTGAAGGTATTCGCACAGGATTTGTGTATCTTTACTTGTACTACTTTCTTTCCGTTTACCTTTTTCCAACTAATACACACCCGGTTCGCAGGGCTGGGAGACGAAGGTGAGGCCAACGAGGATGACCCGGAGGCAACCGAATCAGACCAAGAAGCAACAGTCGGAGCCAAGAGGAAGGCCAGAGGGGCAGTGTCCAAGGTTCCTTTTTCATCGTTATCCTCTGAACCTTACTCCTTCGACGCCATGCGACGACTTAACCATCAATTATCAAATTCGCCGTGCTTGAAGGACTCTTTCCCAGCCAAACGCAGAATAACCCGGAGCTCCCCGGGTGAAGATCCCCTTAACCCGGGCATCTATACCCCCTCGGTCCCCCGTGCCAGCGTTCCTCCGCCTCGTCCTTCCGACTCTCCTCGACGCCACCCTTCGCCTAACCATCCACGTGCCGGGCAATTCCGGGTTCCATTAGTGGTCCCTGTGACGACCTCATCTGCTTCCAGCGGCGAGCTCCCGCCAGACTACACCGTGAATGCCGGGTAAGTTTTTGCTACCTGATTTCCTTTTACGTTCGACAAATTTCCACTCAAGCCACCGTCACTACTAATAACTGCCTTTTCTCATCTTTCTTTCAGCACTCAAGTCACCGTCAGTGACCCGGAAAACATAGAAACAGATAACCATAGGGTGGGGGAACCGACTGATAATGAAGACGCCGCGACTGGCGGTGATACGGCGAATAACCAGGGGCAAGGCCCTCTGAACAATCCGCCTCCCCGAGCCGCCGGATCTCCTTCCTCATCGGAACCAGTGGACGAGGAGATCGAGGTTCTGGATACAAGGATGGGTTCTCCCAACCCGGGTACTCAAACTGTCCGGGTCTCGACCCCAAAGGCGGGGAGTGCTCCCCCACCAGGCGACCAGGCTGCCGGCTCTTCCGGTACTCGACCCGAGGAACTGACATTTGCCCAGATGCTGGAAAACCTACGCACCTTAAGGGCTAGTGAAGAAAACATCTTGGGGGCCTTAATAGCCAAACACGAGGTAAATCCGACTGATATTGCTTGTACCCTTCTCCAGCCCCCAAGTTTCAAGTAAATTGACTCATAATTTGCTTGGGACTATGTTTATACAAGCAACTGATACTTGCCCCGTTACCTGACTAACTCTTGTTGCCATCCATGCAGTCTTTCGTGACTCAATCTGAAGAGAAATTGTCGGACGCCATCAAGCTGGTTGAGAAGGAGGTAGCTTTGCGTGAAGCAGCCGAAGCTGAGGCCAGGAGAAACAGGCTGATAATGAGGAAATATAGGAAAAGGGCTCACAAAGCAGAAGACGACCTAACAAGCCTTTCTGTCCAAATATCTGACACATATCGTGCTTTACTTGGTACGTTCCCTCCTCCGGGTTTATCCTTTTGATAGATAGCAAGGATTTTCCCGACTTATGCTTCCATTTCTTTCAGGCCCGGACGAACCCATGCCGGAAGACGATGACCTTGCCAAGCTGAAAACCATGAAGAGCGTTATCCGGCAGCTATGTGCCGGAACCAAATGGATCCTTGAGGAATTGCGGTGGCCGGGTAGAGGACATGTTGATCTAAAGAGGATGCTGGATGCCTTCTCCACTATTCCCGAGTGGATTTGGCACTGGAAGCGCTCGTCTTGCCGGGTTGGAGTGACCCGGGGGCTTGCACTTGCCAAGGCTTATCTCCCCAAGCTCGAGCTAGTGAAGCTTATGGGCGGCTTCCCCGAGTTCAAGCTTGACGGAACCAAGTTCTCGGTGAAGGATTTTCAGGCCGTCCAGAAGGAGGTCCGTTACCCGGCCAGCGTAATTGCTGATGAACTGGATGTTAATATACTTGTTCCATCATACGATGCTGCCGGTGAAGCAATTAAGTCAGATCTTCCTGAGCCGTATGATATGCTGGCTCGGTGGAAGGAGGAAGCTGCTGCGATAAGGGCGGAGGCTGCCAAGAAGCAAGCTGAAGCCGGCTCTGCCCCTGCTACCTCAACACCAGTCGTTCCACCTCCTGCAGGGGCTGGTACCGCTGATCCGGGTGCCGCTGCTACCACCAATGATGGCAAGGGCAAGGCCATGATGAACGCCGAGTGATATATGATTTCTGATGCCTCTTCTTATGCACCGGTCGGTCAACATACTTTTTAAAACAGTTATATTTTGGGTGATGCGCCTGTGCACCTTTGATATCTTTTCACCAGGATTTTGTAATACACGCTAAGGTCTTGATATACTCGATGCCTGTTCCGGCCTTTTTAAGTTTATCCATTATTGAGCTCATCTGTTCTCGATATCTGGCTTTCTTTATTGTTCCTTTTGTGAAAACTCAATTTCCGGGTCTCATGGGTATTGACAAGCGGATTTTGCTTCTAAGTCCCCAAGTCCCCAAGACTCGGATAATTGTGTTTTTGGAATTATACAAGTAAGCCATTTTTTCTCTTTTCAAGATTTCAAGCCATCCGGACCCGGATTGCCGAGTCTAGGACACTTGATCTTGAAAGGGGAACGAACTGCCTACTGCTAGTTTCACAAAGGTCCCTGAGTTGTTTCACATAGGTTTTGAAGTTACGCTTAATAGTCGTTGAGTTTCCAGCTGTTCAGCCTTGTACTCTGCATAACTTGTGGTTTAGATGACCCTTTTGACTATCTTGTACTGTAAGCCGGCTTTCGCGTGGATACCATGTTGTTACATCCATACGAAGACGTAGCCAGCCAAGCCCCGTCGGGCTTCATGACTGACTGCACTCGTAAGCGAACAAATCATGCCACTTTAATGCGAGTCACATCGAGCTTAAGTAAGAATAGCCAAGGAATTTGGACTTCTTTGTTCGGTTATAAGATTGTAGCCGTACTCGTTTGCAAGTAATCGGCCCTTATAACACATAGGCATCATGGCCGGGTCTTTGAGTTTGTAACTGTGCTATTCAAGCGACCAGCCCCCAAGACCTAGATATACGCATCATACTGAGAGTACATAACCTGATAATAATCATCTCTTTTCTTGATAACCACCTCTTTACTTGATATGAAAAATCTAGGTCAGCAAGCCGCCTCGTTAAAAACCCGTCTAGTCCCCAAAGGTACCCTGGATAGGAAAAGAGTACGTCTGAAAACCTGCTGCCTATTACATCGTGCAATTCCACTTGCCAATATAATCTTTTTTAAGTATAATATGGACGTAGCTGAGCCACGTTCCATGGTCTATCTCTTTCTTGCATAGATGAAGTGGTATGTGCGGTGTCGTTAACTGTAGCCGACTCTTCCCTTGCATCTATCAAGTAATATGATCCATTATGCAGATTCCGGCTTATGATAAACGGTCCTTCCCATGGTGGTGATAATTTGTGCTTTCCTTCATTTGACTGTACCAGGCGCAGAACCAAGTCTCCTTCCTGGAATACCCGGGTTTTCACGCGCCGGCTATGATACCTCCGTAGATCTTGCTGATTTATGGCTGATCTTTCCAGCGCTTGTTCTCTTTGCTCTTCTAACATATCTACGGCGTCCTGCCGGGTTTTTTCGTTCTCCACTTCGACGTAAGCTGATACTCGCGGTGAGTCGTGAATAATGTCACTCGGTAACACTGCCTCCGCACCATAGACCATGAAGAAGGGCGTCATCTGAGTGGATCTGTTAGGTGTAGTGTTGATACCCCAAACCACAGAAGGAAGTTCTTCGACCCATGCACCAGCAGCCCTGACACAGGGAACTCGCAATCGTGGTTTTAACCCGCGAAGCAATTCTTGGTTTGCTCTCTCCACTTGTCCATTGGCCTGCGGATGAGCCACCGATGCAACATCAAGCCGGATTCCATTGTTGCCACAGAACTTCTCCATCTCACCAAGGGACATGTTGGTTCCATTGTCGGTAATTATGCTGTGGGGATATCCGAACCGGTAGATAATCCTTTTCAGGAACTTGACTGCTGTAGCTGCTTCGCAATTAGTAACTGGCATAACCTCAACCCACTTGGTAAACTTATCAATAGCCACCAAAAGATGTGTCTTCTTGCATGGTGACATATGAAAGGGGCCAACCATGTCCATACCCCAGACAGCGAACGGCCAAGTTAACGGGATGGTCCGTAACTCCATAGCCGGCACATGGGTTTGGCGAGCGTACCTTTGACATCCGTCACACCTTGCTACCAATCGTTCCGCGTCCGCTAGAGCCGTGAGCCAGAAAAATCCGTGTCGATAAGCTTTAGCCACAAGAGACCTTGTGGATGCATGATGTCCACAGTCGCCTTCATGGATTTCCTTGAGAATCTGTCGGCCTTCTTCTGGCGCTACGCAGCGCAAAAAGACTCCTGCTGCGCTTCTCTTGTATAATTCTCCATTGATGATAGAATATCCCTTTGCTCGCCTCAAAATTTGCCTTGCTAACACCTCCTGCTGCGGTAACTCGCCCCGCGACAGGTAGGCCAAAAACGGTTCTGTCCATTCGGGAACAGTACGTACTGCAGCCACAAGTCCTGAATCCGGGTCTTGGTTTGCCAATTCCTACTCTGACTCGGTTTTAACCGATGGTCGCCATAATTCATCCAGGAAAACGTTAGGCGGAACCGGCTCTCTGCGCGAGCCGAGTCTAGCGAGCGCGTCGGCTGCCTCGTTCTTTCTTCTGTCTATATGCTCCACCTCATACCCGGAAAAACATCCTGCAACCCTATCAACTTCCCTGCGGTATGCTGCCATAGTTGCGTCCTTTCTATCCCAAGTTCCTGACACCTGCTGTACCACAAGATCCGAATCTCCGAAATACCGTATCCTTTTGATGTTCATCTCCTTAGCTGCCCTTAGGCCGTGCAATAGGGCCTCATACTCGGCCACGTTGTTGGAACAGTCAAAGTGGATTTGTAGTACGTAACTTAGTTTATCTCCTTTGGGTGACGTTAGCACCACCCCAGCTCCTGATCCCTCGTATTGCTTAGATCCATCGAAGTGCATGGTCCATGACTCGGAATTTGGAACCGTTGTAGTCATGCCTGTATGTGTCCAGTCGTTAACGAAATCAATTAAAGCTTGAGATTTGATTGCTGACCTGGGTTCGTAGTTGATGTGATAATCCCCCATCTCTATCGCCCATTTGGCTATTCTTCCCGTCGCGTCCGAGTTTCTGATGATATCCGACATTGGTATTGAACTAACCACTGTTATGGGGTGTTCTTGGAAGTACGGCTTCAATTTCCGGCTGGCCATAAAGACCCCAAATACCAGCTTTTGCCAATGTGGATAGCGCTGCTTTGCTTCTGATAATACCTCGCTGACATAATAAACCGGCCTCTGAACCGGGTAACCTTTCCCGTCCTCTTTACGCTCCACAACAACTACTGCGCTGACGGCTCGGGGGCCAGCTGCCACGTACAGCAACATAGGCTCTTTAGGACCCGGCGCCGCTAGTACTGATGGTTCGGATAACTGCTTCTTTAGTGCCTCGAATGCCTCATCCGCCTCTTGATCCCACACGAATTTGTCTGATTTCCGCAAGAGCCGGTACAAGGGTATTGCCTTTTCTCCAAGTCTGGATATGAATCGGCTCAAGGCTGCTACACAGCCCGTGAGCTTTTGAACATGCTTCAAATTTTCGGGTTTTTTCAGACCTTGGATGGCCTTGATTTTATCCGGGTTTGCTTCGATCCCTCTTTCGGAAACTATAAAGCCGAGTAATTTCCCGGCTGGAACTCCGAACACGCACTTTGTCGGGTTGATCTTCATCTGGTACCTCCTCAAGTTTTTGAACGTCTCCTTTAGATCATCGATAAACGTCTCCGCCTTTCTGGTCTTGATGACCACATCATCCACATAGGCGTGGACGTTGCGTCCGATTTGGTCTTCGAAGCACTTTTGAATACATCGTTGGTAAGTTGCACCGGCGTTCTTCAATCCAAACGTCATGCTTTTATAACAGAAGGCCCCAAAAGGGGTTATGAATGATGTTTTCTCCCAATCCTCCCTCTTGAGCTTGATCTGATGATACCCGGAATATGCGTCCAGGAAGCATAATAAATCGCTTCCAGCTACTGCGTCTATAATCTGATCTATCCTGGGTAGTGCGAACGGATCCTTTGGGCAGTGTTTGTTGAGACTCGTAAAATCAATGCACATCCTCCACTCATTGGTCTTTTTCATCACTAGAACCGGGTTTGCAGCCAATCCGGGTGAAATACTTCCATGATAAAGCCGGCTGCCAATAGCCGAGCGATCTCTTCGCCTATAGCCTTCCTTCTTTCCTCATTCATTTTCCTCAAGCCCTGCTTCACGGGCCTGGACTTGGGATCCACATGCAAACTGTGCTCGGCTAGCTCTGTAGGGATACCCGGCATATCGCTAGGTGTCCAGGCGAACACATCTGCATTTGAACGAATAAACTCCACAAGTGCTTCCTCCTGCTCTTTTCCCAAGTTAGACCCTATGGTAAACTGCTTAGTGGAATCGCCTTCAACAAAATCTATCTTCTTGGTGTCTTGTGCTGCCTTGAATTTTGCTCTCTCGTCCTCGGTATTCGGCTTGTTCAAGGTTGTTCTATCATCCGGGTTCACTTGAGACCGGTAATATTCGAGTTCTTCCTTTCTGCATGCTTGCTCAGCCATAACCGAATCTCCTTCGTCACACTCGGCCGCTATATCCCGGTTCCCATGTATGGTGATGGTCCGTTTAGGACCCGGAATCTTTAGCTGCAAATACACGTAGCACGGCCTAGCTATGAATTTGGCGTAAACCGGTCTTCCAAACAGCGCGTGATAAGGACTGCGCAGTTTGACCACCTCGAACGTGAGCCACTCAACTCGATAATTATCCGTCGATTCTCCAAAAGCAACCTCCAAGGTGATCTTTCCCTCGGGGCTCGCCGAGTGACCCGGTACGATCCCATGAAAGATTGTCGAACTTTTCTGCAACTGGGACTCTTTGAGACTCATCCGTAAGAAGGTCTCCCAATAAAGGATGTTGATGCTACTTCCACCGTCATCAGGACCCTCTTCAGTTCGTAACCATTAACCTGTGGAGCAACCACCAATGCCAAGACCCCTGGACGCTCTACTTTTTCCGGATGATCTCTCCTACTCCACGTTATCTCTTGTTCTGCCCATCTAAGATATCCCGGCGCGGCCGATGAAACCGAATTTGCCGCTTGCTTTGACGTCTCTTTGTTCCTGCTAGAAGTTCCTGTAGTATGCACATGATATTGTCCTTTTAAATTAGTCGTTCGTACCATACCGACGAAGATGTTGATCCGGCCGATCGTCACGACGGATCCGGATTCGAGGTAACCCGACTCTGGCCCCCAGCCGGGATCGTCCACCGTCTTTTTTCCTCTGCGGTCGATGTAGATTTCGCCGACGACGAGATTCTCCATATTCTTCCGAGCTTCTCCCGTGATGTAAACACCTTTGGACGCAGGCCCCACGGTGGGCGCCAACTGTCGTGGGATAATCACGGCAGATGTTACCAAGGGTAACTGATCTTGGGGCAAGACGACACAGGCGTTTGGGAGAGGGTTTAGCTCGGAGGAAAGCATGGTGCAAATCGATCTGGTAGCCGGCAATCAAAGTCGCCGGGTCTCCGATCTTGATATAATAACTCAACTCTGGGATTACACTAGATGCTCGATACCAGGCGATATTGCTAGGGTTCTTAGATCTCTGTCCAAAACTAGACCTGGGGGTCGGTTTATAAAGCACCCATACCCCCTGGCTTATTCCCCAAGGCGCATCCTGGATCCTACCCGGACACGGCGCACAAGCCCTAACTTTCCTTTACAGTAACCCACAATCCGGATTGCTGGGCCTACAAACTCGGGCCTTCCACAAGCTTCCTTATCCTTAGCCGGATCCTGCGCACCGTCCTTTGGGCCGGGTTACTCCTTGGAGTTTGGCCCACCGGGTTATCGTCCCCCCGTCAGGTTGCTTCCTTAGTAGGGGGTAACACTGGATGGGTATTGTTTGGTGAGTAGTTATAGTTGGTTTTGTCGCGCTATCTTATCCCTTTCTTTTAGCCGGATGTTGTAGCGCGTCTCTGTAGTTAGTTAGTGCAGCCCGCTGCCGATTCTTTGCAATAATCCTTTCTTTTCCGTTATACCCAAAGTATTTGTATCTTGTGATGATTGGTTACGCTGGTATCTTGTGAGTATGGTTTATCCACTTGCCAGTACTTAATAGTACTGACCCACGAATCCATTTCGTGGCTGCATATTCGACATTGCAGTCAACAGGTTTGAATTCTGACGATGTTAGCTTGGGAATCCCTCCGGCTTGGCCTGGGCAGGGATTGGACGCCATCGATTATCTTCAGGACTCTTAGTCCAATTTGTATCTTGTCCGTAGTCGGACACTATGTTGTTTCTTCCGCTATCATTTGGATCTTTGTATTGTATCAGTTGTATCCTTGACTCGTTTGAGTCATCTTGTATATACCTCCTCTGTTGTTGTTGTGGATTATTCGTGAACTGTTGTAATGTTATCACAAGTGGCAACCTGGAATCGATTATTATGTGGATTTTGACGGAAATGCTGAAATCTGCATAGTGCCCGATCCCGGGGCGTCACATCCTCTTCTTAGACGCTGAGGAGATCGGTGAAGACGGCATCTTGGTGAGAAACAGAAGAGGAAGCAAACTGATTTTGGCGTGGGGAACGAGAGGGGGAAGAAGAGATAAAATACAGGCGTGTGAAAGTGGCGATATTAATTCGGTTGCAACTGCACTGCTGACACGCATGTGGACGTGGAGACGGCAAACTGCATTCACTCCTCCCACGCGTGGGATTAGGCCACCTTTTCAGCATGTACTATACGTTGTATTGGTAGCTTGGCACGTTCAAGTTGTGTTGGCATGTAGGCACACTCGAGGGGTACGTACATGGAAGACATTCAAAATAACATCACATGCTATGCCAAGGGCCAAGGGTTTTTCCGGAGAGGGGATCCGGGGCGTCTGAATGCTACCACAGCACATGGTATGCTATATCATTTGTGTTAGAGTGTGGCATGGGTCTTGGATGCCAAATATTCACTCACCCTCTGTGTTAGGGCTTCACCGGCGTCGGATTCTCTCTAGCGGTTTCCACGACTAGAGATGAGTCTACGAAAATTAGCTGTCTTATGCTTGCACACATGGAACCGGACTTGCAGCAGCAGTTCGAGAATGTTGAGGACTACGATATGATCGAAAGCCGCAAAAGTATGTTCCAGGCTCAGGCAAAGACCGAGAGGTATCAAGTCTCTCAATATTTTCTGGGTTGTAAGCTCAAAGACGGCGATCCACTGAGTCCGCATGTAATCAAGATGACTGGTTACATACAGTCTCTGGATCGGCTGTGCTTCCCAACTAACGAAGAGTTCGCTAGTGATATAATTCTGAACTCTCTTCCAACAATAAGATACACACTACCAAATTCCGCGCGGTCTGGAACGTTTCAATAACGTTGAGGATGGGCTCCAAAACGTCGCCAAGGGCAATCCGCGACGGTTTTCGCGACGGAGTGAGAACATTCCTGATCGACTTTCACGGATGATTCCGCGACGATTAAATGAACACTAATCCGTCGCGAAGCCTGCGACGTTAATTTGACCATCGTGAGCTACTGGCTGGCCCAGCACAAGGCTCAACAAGGAGCGACTTTTTTTTCGTCGCAGCGTGTGCACACGTGGCATCGTATTTTCCGCTACCCGTTACATGCGCCGCGATTGGAAATACCGTTACCTCACTTTATGACGTCATCGATCCTGTTTTATGACGTCATAATACGTGCGACGTTTTTTTCTCGTCGCGGATTCAAGCACTATAGATGTGCCACGTATACGCTTATTATCGACGAATTTATAATGTTGCCCGACGGTGAGACATTTTACTTCGTCGTAAGATGTCGCGAATCATGAGCCAGCACGTGGACCAACATGGCATGGCCACGTCGAAATGTATCCGTGACGTGATTTTCCGTCGCGATTTTCATCCAATAAGGTGCCGCCTTGTGGACCTACCATATAGTACCACGTGTTCTCGTATCCGTAACGGATCGCATCCGTCGCTAGGTGCTCTGGTGACATCATCGTTCATTGACGTTTTTTCTCGTCGTGGTTCGAAAGGCCTATTAGCCGGGGCGGACAAATTATAAATTCTAGCACTGCTAGTTTTCACAGAAAAGCACACGCAAAAACATGCAACAAATAAGACTGGTTATAGCCTCACAAGGGCCACCCGCAGAGGCATCAAAGGCCATCTGCAATAGTTCACAGCCTCACAAGGGCCACCAGCAGAGTCATCGAATGCCATCTGCCATAGTTCACAGCCTCACAAGGGGCACAAAAGAGCTCACCAAGGGCACCTACCAAGAAGCCACCAAAATACATCACGAAGATAAACAATTTTATATCAGCTACCCAGTTCGCTAGCCGCAGGGTTGTGTTGGGCCGTAGAAAGTGTCCTACCCAGTAGCTCCTAGGATTTATGTTGAGCCTGGGTATTCTCTGCAGATTGCTTTCGAATGTCATCCAGTTCTTGTTGGCAGGCGATCGTGTCTGCATCAGCCGGATCCCTAGCTGCCTTCAGCTCCATGACAAGTTCCCGCTTCGTGCTTATCTCACGGTTAAGCTGACGCTGGAGCTCATGCTTTGTTGCTCTAAATTGGGTGGTTGTCACGCCTATGTTCTTTAGAAACGTAGGCTTTCGCTTGCCCTGCTCGAGCACCTTAGCGACAGCTTCGGCGACAGACATAGGTGGCCTGACAGTGCCCCCGGCAAAGCTGGCGCCATCCTTGATTCCATTTGAGTTTAAAAAGCATGAAAAAGGACAAGATGAGATAGCAGCTGAACTAGCTCATAAGGAACATTGATATGAATATAAGATGACAAGAATACATAAGCTAGCAGATGACAAGCAATCAAACACGCATACATTACTAGCGACACTACTAGGAAAAAGGGCATCAGTGGCGCACCACTTTGGACAATCAGTGGCGCACCATGGTGCGCCACTACTATTGCGCCACTGATACTCCAGAGCATCAGTGGCGCACCAGTGTGGTGCGCCACTGATTCCTCATCAGTGGCGCACCAGTGCGATGCGCCACTGATTCCTTATCAGTGGCGCACCCGTTTGGTGCGCCACTGATTCCCCAATTTTTTATTTTTTAAAATGTTTTTTATTCGCTCACCAATTTTGGTCAACTTCCCACTAGGTCACCCATCCTCAAACTACTCCAGCCCTAGCACGCTTAACATCTTAGTTCCATTCGACTCTAGTCCCGGGAAAGATGTTATAACTTATTGATATATGTATCATATCAATCCTATTAAGCCTGTGAGAATGATGTCACATATTTACCGTTTAAGTTTGATAACAATAATTTGAAAAGTTTGACCCAAGTTTAAATAGTTTGACCACACATTGACTAGAGTTTGACTAGTTTGACCAACGTCTAACCATAGTTTGAATATACATTGACCAACGTTTGACCATAGTTTGACCGTCATTTGAATAGTTTGACCAAATTTTGACCAGAGTTTGACCACATGTTGACCATAGTTTGACTAGTTTGACCACCTGTTGACCATAGTTTGACCAAAATTTCAATAGTTTGACCATAGATTGACCACCGTTTGACTAGTTTGACCATAGTTTGACCAGAGCATCAGTGGCGCACTGCTCACCGGTGCGCCACTGATACCTGGCACCCGTGTATGTCCATAGCATAGTGGCGCATCATGCACGGTGCGCCACTGATGCTTCATAGCATCAGTGGCGCACCATGCACGGTGCGCCACAGATACTAGGCACTCATGTATATCCATTAGTATCAGTGGCGCATCATGCACGGTGCGCCACTGATTCTTCATAGCATCAGTGGCGCACCATACACCATGCGCCACTGATACTAATGGACATACATGGGTGTCAGGTATCAGTGGCGCACCGTGCACGGTGCGCCACTGATGCTATGGAGAATCAGTGGCGCACCGTGCACTGGTGCGCCACTGATACTAATGGACATACATGGGTGCCAGGTATCAGTGGCGTACCTGCGCACGGTGCGCCACTGATGCTCATAGCATCAGTGGCGCATGAATACATGGTGCGCCACTGATGCTTGAACCTGTTTTCTCCCAACCGTATCAGTGGCGCACGGCTACATGGTGCGCCACTGATGCTAGTCCATCTATAGCCATTTTCCTAGTAGTGCGACAAGCGGGGATAAATTAGTTGACGAGAAGGATGTACAAAACATAGTTGGAAACCATGCCGAAATGACAGCACGCTTAAGTGCATATTTTAACAGACGTATCTGGTTATGCTGGAATGACAAGGGATCTACATGTACAAGCATATATGCAACAACAACCGAACTAGCTTTTTTTTGTAGATAAAAGGCATTTTATTGCCCAGCTTTGACTTAACAAAGTTCAGAGTTCGCACAGAGTTGATTACACGCGCTGCGGCATACATCTTAGCCAAAATAGCTTTTAGGGGACATAGATGATGGAAAAATAGGCATCCGAGGAACATAAATGAAAATAGCACACGACAAGCATGTACAGAATATAGTAAAATAGCAGATGGCAAGCAAGTTAAATCATGCTTGTACATGAACTAGCGGATGACAAGCAAGTTAAAGCATGCATGTACATCAACTAGAAGATGACAATCATGGGTGAAATAGTTGATGACAGAAGTTTGCAGCAGAATTCACAAAGAGAAGGTGCCCTACAAGAATCTATTGAGGTAAAATGTTGATTACAGAGATGTGAAGAATTCTGGGGGACTTACAATTGTTTTTTTCACATGCGAAGGGTATGTTCCATCCACCTTGTTTATGTGCGTAGTTTTGAACAGTTGAACTGCATCTTGATCCTTGTCGCAATAAATCTCATGACTCCGAGAACCCGTATGAGTAGGGTACATGACACAGTCTCTGCTTGCTGCAGCTTTCAGACATGCCGTATACACAAACAAAGTATGAAGTATTAGCAACATTCATGGCTATAGAATTTATGAAATAGCAGTTCGAGTGAGCAAAGACACATACATGTTTCTTGGATGAGCCCCAGCTGGCTAGTAAAGCTTTCAATTAAGCATCTCCAACCTTCTCTGATGGGGGAGCTTTAGGAAAAACCTTACTCTTGTCTTTGACTCTGTCCCAATACTCCTTCTTCAGAACATGACGCATGTGCTTTGTACGGATCTTGAGATGCATTTCAAGAGAGAACACGCTATTGGGGCCATCGAGGTCCATCAGAAACTTTGACTGAAACAAAAGAAATAGCATACTTCAGTTTTATGAACAGCAGCGGACAGAACTGGATTCAAGAGTTACAAAACTTACAGCCACATGGCCAGCAAAGGCTTTAAATATGTCGGGCCTTTTCTTGTACTGCTTCCAATGGAGTAAGACGCGGACAACCTCCTTGACAACAATTGAACATGCAGTGGTTTACATGGCACTAATCTTATCGTCAGCTGGCCTAGTACATCCAGGAGGAATAACTATTCTGATCCTCTTTCCTCTGGACATCCTGTCCAGCCCCTTTCCCCTGTTTATTCCCCTTTCAACCCCACCTCCAGCACTTATAGTGTTTTCTCTAGGTTGATTATCTAAAAAAATGTGGCCGCGCTAGAGTTAGTGTTCTGCATTTCGGATTTAATTCTGGAAATGGATAGCACAGTTCTGCAACATGTTACCTTCCTGGCACAAGTGATGCCGACTTTCAGACCATAGGTCAGAAACCAGTGCCTCGGAGTTGGCATCTACCTCCTCGACTTGGGAACCTTGCCCCTCGTGTTGGAATGGTGGGAACTCGACTTGGGAACCTAGCAGCTGGCCAACGAGAATATCCTACCTGTACTGGGTGTGTGTCTCCTCGCGGTGGTCAGTTGCATCCTTGTATAGGGCAGCTTCCAGATGGCCATGGGCAACTATCTGCTTGTTTTGGGAAGATTCCTGATGGCCAAGTTGGGGAGCTACCTGCTGGACTTGGGGAGCTTCCTGCAGGACTTCGGGAGCTTCCAGTTCGAGCGGGGCGGCTTCCTTCTCGGTCACCACAACTACCACCTTGGTTTGGACCGCAACTGGCTGCTTGTGTTCGACATCTGCCGTCTTGTCATTTTGGAATTAATAATGGCTTGGTTAAATGAATCACCTTATACTACAACCCTAATTCGAATTTCAAATTCAAACCTTAACAAAATAATTTGAATTTTGGAAAAACTACAATTTGTGCAACTGGGCATTTTAAGTGTCAAGTGCAGAGAATGTGAGTTCATAATTTTCTGAGTTTTAAAACCCCTAAAATTCCTTTTCTCTTACAAAAAAAAAGGAAAGAAACATCAATAAAAACCAGCCGTGTGGGGAGGCAGGCTTGAAGCCCACCTACAACCCAACCCCAAGTCCACCAGGCCTGGCCCAACTCCCAACCCGGCCAGCCCACCCTCCTTTCTTCCTCGTCCGTACAGAGCACTCACGGAACCTGTCGCTGTCCACCGACCACCTCCTGGTCCCCTCCCCTCCGTGGCTTTCCCCTCCATAAAGCCGCCTCCGGCTCCTCCTCCCAAACCCTAGCCTTCTCCTTCCTCCTCTTGCCTCCGCCGCCGTTCTCTCCTTTTCTTCCTCCCCCTGTTTCCTCTCTGATTTTCTGAATCGTTCCCAAACGAATAGCAGCAACTCCGTCAGACTTCGCCATCGTCCCATCGCCATGGCCACCACCAGAGCAAGCTGAGGCCAGGAATGGATACCCCTCGCCGTCCCCGTCTTCTACGTGAAAATTCAGGGCCGGAACGGCCTAGGAGCGCCGCGAGCTTCCTTTCTTCGTCGTCAACCACTACTGCCGCTGCGCCACCGTCGTCGTTCCCCCGTCTTCCCGAGCCAAGCCCAACCGTCCCCAACCCCGTGGTGAGCCTCTCTGTGCCCAGGTATGTTCCCCGCGCCTTTCCCCCTTGCTCTGCCGCTTGCCGTCAGGCAGCACCGCGCCGATCGGTGCCCTTGTTCCTCTCCGACGCGGACAGAAACATGGGCTCAGATTCGTCAGTTAGTAGAACATCCCGCACCTTCACTTCAAAACGCGCGAGATCCCTAGTCTAACAACGACCGACGCACTGTCCCAGTGGTCAGAGCCTCACGGTGCACCGCGCGCGTCGCGGGTTCGAGCCCTCCCCGCACAGGAATAAACCCCTTTTTACCTTGCACGCTGACAGGTGGGTCCCGGTGGTCAGCGACCTCCCGAGCCACCTCAGCGTCCACCCGCGCGCCACGCCAGCACCCCGTTGCCTGGCCCCGCAGGTCAGCCGCTGGGGCTGCCTCTGCCCTCAGTGAGAAATCCCCAGATCCAGATCTGGATCTGGCAGCTTTGCACCCAGGCCCCTAGCCTTTCCTGGTTCTGCACAGAAGCCCCTCCACGTACAGTTTCCTTCAAAGCAGGCCCCTATATTTTGGCAGAATAGCCCCTAAACTTCTTTTGCCCATATCTTTCAAACAACAACTCCAAATAATTCAAACTTTATATGTATTCCATGCTAAATTAAATTCTCTACATGTTTAAACCATTTGTATACTGTTTTGAACATTTCAAACGGTTTCAAAAATTCAAATTCAAACAAATCTTTCAAATTTGGTCAAATTCATAACTATTTCAAATTTAATTCAAATGGCACCTGTAAAATATGTTTTCCATGCAAAATTGAATAAGCTTTCCAAATATCAACTTTGTTTTCTGTTTTGAACAATTTAAATTGCTGAAAAAACTATTTCTTAATTAATGCATTTAAAATTGTCAATTTAATAACTTCCTCATCTAAAATCCAAATTCAACAAATGAAATATGTATTCCATCTAAAATTTTGTGTTCTTTCCAAATATAAATTTGGTTATCTGTTTTGAACATTTAAAATTGGTGAAAACAACAAATGTTTGTTTAAATCATTTAAAATGCCAAAGTTCATAACTTAACAACTAAAATTCCAAACTTGGTAAACAACATATCAAACTGAAGCTATTGTTGTTTTCTTATTGTTTTCATCATCCATGCATCATTCTAATCAACTTTCACATGATGGTTATTTGTAGGTCATTTAATTCAACATTAATTCATGGGCTTTTCCATATGCAATCCAAATTGCATATGGGCCCATTTAAATATGTTTACCATGTCAACTAGTTTATCCTTGATGCATCCTTAAACTTGTCATGCATCCATATCTTGATCATGCTGGATCTTTTGCCGTAGAAGTAATTGTTGGATCCGGTGTTTGTTCTAGTTCGTTGCTTCTTCGCGGATAGGACGTTGAGATGATGTGAGCAACGACAAGTTCTGCGGATGTACCTCTACTTGCTGGATTCCAGGCAAGTATACTCACTTGCTACCTATGGCTGCCTTTCATCACTTGTTACCGATTCTTCCCGTTGCCTTTATTCTAGCCTTATTATTCGATGCTTGTGTCTCGATCCTATCATATGTTTACCTTGCAACCATGATATAGCCTTCCTTCCACTTCCAATTACCTGTTGTTTGTTTACCTTGTTGGCCCTCGTGTCGTAGTTGCATGCTTAGGGTTGTTTGCGCTCTAGTCCTCTTGTCCTTTGTTCTATCATCTATTTTTAGTTTGATAGTTGGGTTTCGATTCAATCAACAACATGTTAATGTTTTGGGTGATATTAATTTGATGATAAGGCACCGGCAGGAGGCCCGGCGTGGTTTTGAGGCCTGCTAGTGTCGAACTTAATTAGGAAAAGGGTCTTGTCCTCCGATCCATGATGAGCACGCTAACCGCATGTGGGAAGCGAGTATGGGTGCCCCCCGCAACTTTGATTCGATTCGCATCTCGTCCAAATCGCCTCATTTAGTTCGGGTTTTCCATTTGCCGCATGCATATGCAGGTGCGACTCCTTGGCGCCAGGGTGGAACTTTTGTAGTCGGCATTTAGGGAGACACGTTCTTAGAGTGCTATGAGGGTCCCCTTTTCTTCGTGGGGCTTGATTAGTCGTGCGCTCAATTGCACGGGGTTCTTTAGGCTTGATGCGAAGAAAAGTTGGGTTGTGTTGAGTGCCTCGCTTGGTGGAAGTGCATTTCCATCTGGCGGGTCATTCGTACGTGTACGGCCAAATTGGTGCATCCCTGCAGGGTTAAATCTTCTCGAGAAGTCGTGTTGTCCGCGGTTATGGATGACTTGGTGAAAGTGCTGGCTAACAAGTACTCAGACAACTTACACTTAACGATGATAACTTGACTAGTAATATAGATTACCTCCACCATAAAAATGAATGTCACCTTAATAAACAGTGTGAGTTTCCTTGGGTTGCTTCCTTAGTAGGGGGTAACACTGGATGGCTATTGTTTGGTGAGTAGTTATAGTTGGTTTTTTCGCGCTATCTTATCCCTTTCTTTTAGCCGGATGTTGTAGCGCGTCTCTGTAGTTAGTTAGTGCAGCCCGCTGCCGCTTCTTTGCAATAATCCTTTCTTTTCCGTTGTACCCAAAGTATTTGTATCTTGTGATGATTGGTTACGCTGGTATCTTGTGAGTATGGTTTATCCACTTGCCAGTACTTAATAGTACTGACCGACGAATCCATTTCGTGGCTGCATATTCCACATTGCAGTCAACAGGTTTGAAGTCTGACGACGTTAGCTTGGGAATCCCTCCGGCTTGGCCTGGGTAGGGATTGGACGCCATCGATTATCTTCAGGACTCTTAGTCCAATTTGTATCTTGTCCGTAGTCGGACACTATGTTGTTTCTTCCGCTATCATTTGGATCTTTGTATTGTATCAGTTGTATCCTTGACTAGTTTGAGTCGTCTTGTATATACCTCCTCTGTTGTTGTTGTGGATTATTCGTGAACTGTTGTAATGTTATCACAAGTGGCAACCTGGAATCGGTTATTATGTGGATTTTGGCGGAAATGCTGAAATCTACATAGTGTCCGATCCCGGGGCGTCACATCCTCTTCTTAGACGCTGTGGAGATCGGTGAAGACGGCATCTTGGTGAGAAACAGAAGAGGAAGCAAACTGATTTTGGCGTGGGGAACGAGAGGGGGAAGAAGAGATAAAATACAGGCGTGTGAAAGTGGCGATATTAATTCGGTTGCAACTGCACTGCTGACACGCATGTGGACGTGGAGACGGCAAACTGCATTCACTCCTCCCACGCGTGGGATTAGCCCACCTTTTCAGCATGTACTATACGTTGTATTGGCAGCTTTGCACGTTCAAGTTGTGTTGGCATGTAGGCACACTCGAGGGGTACGTACATGGACGACATTCAAAATAACATCACATGGTATGCCAAGGGACAAGGGTTTTTCCGGAGAGGGGATCCGGGGCGTCTGAATGCCACCACAGCACATGGTATGCTATATCATGTGTGTTAGAGTGTGTCATGGGTCTTGGATGCCAAATATTCACTCACCCTCTGTGTTAGGGCTTCACCGGCGTCGGATTCTCTCTAGCGGTTTCCACGACTACTTAGAGCCCGAAACTCCTGGATCTGACAGAACGGGGGAAATCTTGCCAAGAGGTTGGCCCTACCATTGACTTGGGTGTTCCTTGAGCCTAATATAACACAACCAAGAAATTTATTCCACATTTCTATCCCCTTCCGACTCACGTAGAGGGGCTAGAACGGCAGTTCCGTCTTTTTCACCAAGGGGTATGGTTTCTCCGAAGATGGACGCCATAGCGTCTAAATGCCAGCACATATGACATACCATGTGTGTTTCCATACCATGTGTGATATGGAGTGTGTCAAGTGTCTTGGATGACCAAGATTCCCTCATTCTCTTTGTAAGGGCTTCATCGGCGTCGGGTTCTCTCTGGCGGGTTCCAGGACTACTTAGAGCCAAAACTCCTGGATCTAGCGGAACGGGGGAAATCTTGCCAAGAGTTGGCCCCTACCATTGACTTTGGTGTTCCTTGTACATAACCTAACACAAACAAGCAATTTATTCCACTTTCCTACCCCCTTCCGGATCATGTATGCGGAGAGGCTAGAACGGCGGTTCCGTCTTTTTCCCCAACGGGGGTAGTGTTTCACGGAGAGGGACTCCGGAGCGTCTAAATGCCACCACGGGACATGGTATGTCATACCATATGTGTTTGAGTTTGGCATGGGTCTTAGATTCCAAATATTTTCTCACTCTCTGTGTTAGGGCTTCACCTAAGTCGGATTCTCTCTAGCGGGTTCCACGACTACTTAGAGCCCGAAACTCCCGGATCTGACAGAACGGGGGAAATCTTACCAAGAGGTTGGCCCTACCATTGACTTGGGTGTTACTTGTGCCTAATATAACACAACCAAGCAATTGGTTCCACCGTGCTACCCCCTTCCGGCTCACGTAGAGGGGCCATAACGACAGTTTCATCTTTTCCCCCAAGGGGCTATGGTTTCTCCGGAGAGGGGCTCCGGAGCGTCTGAATGCCAGCACATGGTATTCCATACCATGTGTGATATGGAGTGTGGCAAGTGTCTTGGATGACCAAGATTCCGTCATTATCTTTGTTAGGGCTTCATGGGCGATGGGTTCTCTCTGGCGGGTTCCAGGACTACTTAGAGCCGAAACTCCCGGATCTGGTGGATCGGGGGAAATCTTGCCAAGAGGTGGACCCTACCATTGACTTTGGTATTCCTTGGACCTAACATAACCCAAGAAATCAATCGGTTCCACTTTTCTACCCCCTTCCGGCTCATGTATGCGGAGAGGCTAGAACGGTGGTTCCGTCTTTTCCCTACACTAGTAGAAAACAGGGCATTGAGCCAAGCACAATGGAACCGGATGTAACACAAACCGGTCCTAAAGGCCTTGCGGGTCATTTGCTGCAGGGAGGGGGGCCCAGGGGCAGACCCTTTAGAACCGGTTTGTATCACAAACCGGTTCTACAGGTTTTCTCATTTTTTGCAGCTACTGCGGGTCCCGCTGTCATATCCTTTAGAACCGGTTTGTAACACAAACCGGTCCTAAAGCCCTCCCCTAAACCCTACATACCACCCCGAGCTCAGCTCCATTTTTTCCAGCTCTAGCTCAACTCCATTTTTGCTCTCTCCTTCCTCTTGTGAGGTCTAATCCATCCCCATTTTTCTCCACCATTTGTCAAGATTGTTGGTACCCATCGGTCCTACGGTTAGCATCAACATTCCCTCTTCCGGCATTGCAAGTTTTGCTCGTTTTCTTGCTCATTTCATTTTTGTTGTGCTAGCTAGGTGTTTGATGAAATGCCTAAGCTAGAATTTGTTATTCATTTTGTTTTGTATACAAATTGATGCAATTTGAGCTCAAAATTAATTATGATTTGTGGTTTTTTTAGTGTCGCGCGCCTTGTCCCCTTCCTCACTGCCGTCGATCGCCCCATCACCGACACAACCTTGGTGAGCCTATTGTTTTTATTTACCAAAACAAATTTTGATTTGTATGATTTACGTATATATTTACTTGTATATAATTTTCTTATTGTTGGTTATTTTTTTTATATACATAGCGCCATGGTTTTGATATCCGTCCCCGTTGGCCCTCGTCCAGTCTATGATTCGGATGTGGTATATTATCTTTTTTCACTACATATTTTCATTTCCTGATTATACGACAATTACTTACGCCGACCAACTTGACATAGATATTTTTATCTAGGAGGTAGTGGAACCGGAAATGCCAATCGACCCTATTGTTGAGAAGTTATACTTAGTTGAACAAGAAAATGTTGGCTTGAAAGAAAGATTGAAAAAAACTGAAGGAAGGTTGGAAAAAACTGAAAGAGAGAAGATGACCTTGGAAAAGGTTCTTGCCGGTGTCGTCGATGGTCACAAGAGCGAGATGGACGCAATGCGCCTGAAGATTAGAAAGATTAGGAAATATGCAATTAGTAAAGAGGCTTGGTATCATTATGCCGTCGGGTCAATTGTTACCTTTGTTGCGATTTTGATCGCATTTGTTGTTGTTTTTAAATGCATTAATTAGAGAGAGTTTTTATGGATGGTTTCAGTGTGTATTTTTATGAGAACTATATATGTATGGTCACTATACGCTAGTTTGGTATTAACGTGTGATGAACTTTTTGTATTAATTAATTAATTTAGTCATGATGATTTAGCATAATGGTTGTTGATAAATTTATATAATGCAGATGAACCGTCAATGGATGTACAGTGATCGACGTCGTCCCGAATTCCTTAATGGCATGCATAGTTTTCTCAATGTGGCTGAGAAAAACAGGCAGAATGGATTTATTTTTTGTCCATGTAAAAAATGCCAGAATAAGAGGAATTTCCATAACTCAAGAACCATACACATCCACCTGTTGCAAGAAGGCTTCATGCCCAGTTATTTTTGTTGGACCAAGCACGGAGAAAGAGGGGTTGTAATGGAAGACAATAAAGAAGAAGAGGATGATGATAATTATCCTATGTTCGGTGAACACGGTGATACTGAAATGGGGGAAGACGAGCCTGAACTTGAGGACATTGTTGATGAGTCTGATGATGATCTTCGTGAGGTCATTCGTGAAGAACAGATAAACTGCGCAAGTGAAAACGAGAGGTTGCAGTTGGAGCGCATGTTAGAAGACCACAAAAAATTGTTGTACCCAAATTGCGAAGATGGCCAGAAAAAGTTGGGCACCACCCTGAAATTGCTGCAATGGAAGGCAGAGAATGGATTATCTGACAAGGGATTTGAAAATCTGCTGAAAATAATGAAGAAGATGCTTCCAAGAGATAACGTGCTGCCCTGCAGTACATACGAAGCAAAGAAGGTTGTCTGCCCTCTAGGATTGGAAGTGCATAAGATACATGCATGCATCAATGACTGCATCCTCTACCACGGTCAGCACGAGAATTTAACTGCCTGCCCGGTATGCGGTGCATTTCGGTACAAGATCAGGCGAGATGACCCTGGTGATGTTGAGGGCGACGATCGCCCCAGGAAGAGGGTTCCTGCCAAGGTGATGTGGCATGCTCCTATAATACCACGGTTGAAACGTTTGTTCCGAAACAAAGAGCATGCCAAGTTGCTGCGATGGCACAAAGAAGACCGTAAGGAAGACGATATGCTGAGACACCCCGCTGATGGGTCGCAGTGGAGAAACATCGACGATAAGTACGAGGACTTTGCACGTGACGCAAGAAACTTAAGGTTTGGTCTGAGTACAGATGGCCTGAACCCGTTTGGGGAGCAGAGTAGCAGTCATAGCACCTGGCCCGTGACTCTATGTATCTATAACCTTCCTCCTTGGTTATGCATGAAGCGTAAGTTCATTATGATGCCAGTGCTTATCCCAGGCCCGTCGCAACCTGGCAACAACATTGATGTGTACCTCAGGCCACTTGTTGATGAACTTTTAGAGTTGTGGGCTGACGAAGGTGTACGTGTGTGGGACAAGTACAAACAAGAGGAATTTGACCTACGAGGGTTGCTGTTTGTAACCATCAATGATTGGCCCGCTCTTAGTAACATCTCAGGACAGTCAAACAAGGGATACAGCGCATGCACACACTGTTTAGGCGAGACTGAAAGTATACATATAGGCAAAAATGTGTACCCGGGGCATCGTCGATTTCTTCCAGACAGGCATCCCGTAAGAAAGAAAGGAAAGCATTTCAAAGGCGAGGCAGATACACGGAGGAAGCCAACCCTCCCTAAAGGTACTGATATATATGACATGGTCAAAGATATAAAAGTAATCTTTGGTAAGGGTCCTGGCGCACAATCTGTTCCAAATGACGCCGACAACCACGTAGCCATGTGGAAGAAGAAATCTATATTCTGGGAACTACCCTATTGGAAATTCCTAGAGGTTCGCTCTGCGATCGACGTGATGCACGTGACGAAAAATATTTGTGTGAACCTGCTAAACTTATTGGGAGTGCATGGAAGAAGTCGAGAGATACACCAAAAGCACGGCTGCACCACCAACGTATGCACGAACGAGACGACCTGATGAATCCAGAGAATTTCAAAGGTCCTGCCAGCTACGCTCTTACCAAGGAAGAGAAGGAGATCTTTTTCCAAGTCCTGAGCAGTATCAAGGTCCCGTCTGGCTACTCGTCGAACATAAAAGGAATACTAAACCTGGAAGAGAAAAAGTTCCAAAACCTAAAGTCTCATGACTGCCACGTGATCATGACCCAGTTACTTCCGATTGCATTGAGGGGGCTTCTGCCACAAAACGTGCGAGTACCCATTGTGAAGCTATGTGCATTCCTCAACGCAATTTCTCAGAAGGCAATCGATCCAGCAACTCTACCAAGTTTACAGAAGGACGTGGTACAATGTCTTGTCAGCTTCGAGTTGGTGTTCCCACCAACCTTCTTCAATATTATGACGCACCTCATAGTTCACCTAGTCCAAGAGATTTCCGTTCTCGGTCCTGTATTCTTACACAATATGTTCCCATTTGAGAGGTTCATGGGAGTCTTGAAGAATTATGTTAAAAACCGTGCTAGGCCGGAAGGAAGCATGGTCAAGGGCTATGGAACAGAGGAGGTCATTGAGTTTTGTGTTGACTTTATTCCTGACCTGAACCCGATCGGTGTTCCTCAGTCGCGCCATGAGGGGAGACTGCGTGGAAAAGGCACGCTAGGAAAGAAATCAACAACATGTATGGACGAGCAATCTTTCACTCAAGCACACTACACAGTTCTAGTTAATTCCAGCTTGGCGGCTCCATATATCCAGGAACACACGGATATTTTACGCTCGGAATACCCGGAGCAACCTGAAGATTTCATTGCCAAAGAACACGCGAAGACTTTCGGCGGTTGGTTGCAAAGACGTCTCATTAATGACAACATTGTTGAAGATGAGCTATACTTGTTGGCCAAGCAACCATCTTCGACTATATTGACCTTTAAAGGGTACGAGATAAATGGTAACATATTTTACACGGCAGACCAAGATAAAAAGAGCACCAACCAAAACAGTGGCGTCCGGTTTGATGCAAAAGACGACAACGGGCAAAGGGTCACATACTATGGTTACATAGAGCAGATATGGGAACTTGACTACGGACCTTCCTTTAAGGTCCCTTTGTTCTGGTGCAAATGGTTCGACCTGTCAGGCATGAATGTAGACCCGAAGTACGGAATGAAAACAGTGGATCAGAAGAATCTTGGGTACGACAATGATCAATTCGTCCTAGCCAATGATGTGGCTCAGGTTTTCTATGTGAAGGACATGTCTAGCAGACCGAGAAAAAGAAAAGATAAGGAAGCGAATACATCAGACGATGAGCCAAGACGCCACATAGTTCTTTCAGGGAAAAGAAACATCGTGGGAGTCGAGGACAAGACAGACATGTCAGAAGATTACAATAAATTTGATGAAATTCCTCCCTTCAAAGTCAAAGATGATCCAAGCATTCAGTTAAATGATAAAGATGTTCCATGGTTATTACGGCGCAATCAGAAGAAAGGCAAGAAGAAAAATAGAAACGGATCATCCCTTTAGTCCCGGTTGGGGACACCAACCGGACTTAATGGGTTAGGGTTTCGTTTGGACCAATCAGATAGAATCACACGGATCGTGTGTTTCTTTCAACCGCTTGTGAGTCGTTGGATCCGGGGTGTGTTTCTTTCCAGCTGTTTGTGAGCCGTACGATCAGGGCTACGGTGTGTTTCTTTCGAGCTGTTGTGAGCCGTTGGATGAGATGTTTCTTAACCGTTGGATCAAAACCCTAGCTCAACACTTTGTGAGCCAGAGGACCCTATATATAGCCCAGCTTCATACACCGTTCAGTTCATCTCCCAAATAAAAAAACATCCGGATTCGCCAGCATACGCCCTGCTGTGCATTTGGTATGCATATATGCACTCAGTAGCCACTTCAGGGTTATATGCTAGCGACACCGATTGTTTTGTTCTACACCCCCTTTAAGGTTTGATACATCATATATTCAGTTCATCGAGCAAATACAAAACATCCGGATACGCCGTCATACGTCCAGCCGTGCATTTGGTATGCATATATGCACCCAGTAGCTAGCCACGGTTGGGCTGTATGACGACGATACCGTTTGTTTTGTTCTACACCCCCTTTGGAAACAGAAATAAGAAGAAAAGAAATGTGCGCCCCCCCTGTACAGGTCTTTAGTACCGGTTGACGTTAACAACCGGCGCGGGAGTTCACGCGTGGCGCGGGAGTTGTGACGCGTGGCCAGGAGGGCGCGGTATAAACTGTCGCGCCTCGAGCGCGTCTTCTCCTCTCCACGCGCCCACTCCTCTCCACGCACCGTCGCGCTTCCACAATGCCTCCAAGGAGAAACAACACCACCGGCTTCCGCGGCGTCCGAGCACGGCAGAACGGAATGTTCAGTGCAGATATCCGCTGGGGGGACGACCGCATCCCCCTCGGCTCCTTTGCGACGGCGGCGGAGGCCGCCCGCGCCTGGGACGCGGCGGCCTGGCGCCTCAACCGCCCGCGGTCGCTGATGAACTTCAACGACTGCCACACCGTCTGGGAAGCGGAGGCCAGGGCTCCAAAGCCGCATATCGTCACTGCCGCCGACCACCTCCACCTCCGCCACCGCGCGTTTTAGGGCCTAGTCGACGCCATGGAAGACCGCGTCGTCCGCGAGTATTACCGGAACAACCCCGGGGAGGAGAGCGCCGACGAGGAGCTCTGGCAGACCCGCGCGGCTGAGCGGGCGGAGCGCCGCCTCGAACGCCACCTCGCGTTAGATGCCGCTCGGGAGACGAGGACGAATGCGCTGCAAGAGCTTCGTCGGGCCGACCACGCCGGCGAAGTCTGGGCCTCCGACGATCCGAGGTGGGGGCCTATCTCGGACATACCATCATGCACCTCCGACGACGACGAGGAGGTCACCGACGAGTTCGACAACGACGATGACCCGGAGGAGGTCAGCGACGAGTTCCCCGACGACGACGACGAGGAGTAGTGTTCGTCTGTTTTCTCTTTTTTAATAAAAGAATTTGTATTCCGGCGACACTGCGGCGTGCTAGCGCGTCTGTTTTCTGTTTTTAATAAAAGTAACCTTCTGTTTTCCATGTTTTATAAATCAATGTAAAAGAAAACAGGGAAGTGAAACAAAAAATAAAAATAAAAGAAGAAAAATCTACATGTATGGTATCTCGCTAAATCAATCTATATATATGTATCCACGATATATATGTTTGATGTATCACTTGCGCTCTCACTTCTCGTTGTCTTACTCATTACCCACCCTAACTTACCACAGGCGCATAAACTTCAGTATGCGCCTGGGGTAACATTACCGCAGGCGCACCGTGGACGACTGCGCCTGGGATAAGAGTACTACCGCAGGCGCACAGTGTACAAATGCGCCTGGGATAAGAGTACTACCGCAGCCGCACAGTGTAAAAATGCGCCTGGGGTAAGTGATCAAATTTTTCCCATTCTACACCACATTTTATATCTTTGTTTTTTATTTTAGAACGCAATCATATCACATTCATAACATAGAGTCTTACGATCACACATAACACAAACATAAGTCTCCCAATACTAAGATATCCATTAATTATATACTAAGATATCCATTACATGCATATATATCGAACGCATACATCTATGCCTCCGTCGAGTAGATGCGGAACAACTCGTAGGAGACGTATACATCTATGGCTGCATACTTGACGTTCGTGAAGTCCAATGGGTTCTTCTCCCATAAAAAGTGATTCTTTCGGGGGAAACCAGACTTCATGGTTTCGTAGCCCTCGTGGATTAAGGCAGTTGCCATGCGAGCCATCCCGGTCCTTGGCCCGTTCAATTGGATAAGATACTGAAGATCAATGTAGTGATCTTCAGGTATCACAATACCCAAGCGCATCAACTTCGGACGGTCTTGCCTGATGTCAACGCTGCAAAAGTCATATCCCATGTTGACAAGAAAATCAACAAGGGCCGGAGAATGCTTCGAACTACTGCAACAACAAAAATTTCATACGTGTTAGATATTGCAGCACATGTATTCTTCACATGCAACAAACAAATCGAAGATGCAAGATTGTACGTGTGCGTTACCTTGACCATTGGAAGACCAAAACGGCCTCCTTGAACGCAATCTGGATGACGGCAACATCCCGTTGATCCGCCGTATACTCCAGATCAAGCCCGAAGAACCGGTGTTCATCGGGAGAGGACAAATAGAGATTGGTCAAATGCGCAAGAGGACCGGGGAGCCTCTCGCAACTGTTGGTGTAGCACACTTCGAGTTGCTTGCCGCATGGTGTGGGACCACGGTATATGTCCCAAACTTCAGCCATGGTGTGCTTGGTGGAGGAAGATCAGGAGAGGAAGAGAAGAGAAGACAGAGGAAGAAGAGAGAATACAGAGAAACAGAAAGACTCACGATCGGGAACTGTAGCAATAAAACCGCCGCGCGCGGGAGGCGAGCAGTTTGTACAGAGACCCTTTAGCACCGGTTGTTAACACAAACCGGTGCTAAAGGTCTGTACAGGGCGCGCGGTCTGAATGTGGCCCCAAGTACAGGCCTTTAGCACCGGTTTGTGTTAACAACCGGTGCGAAAGGTCTTTCGCACCGGTTGTTAACACAAACCGGTGCTAAAGGTCTGTAGTGGGGCGATATATCCAGGACTTGTGAAAAATTTTCGCCAGTTCTTCCGCGCGTCTTCTCTCGTTGCACGTACGGCGAAGCCCTGCTCCGGCCGCGCCTCCGTCCGCCTCGCCTCCGTCCGCCCCGACGTCGCGCGCTGCCATCTGCCTCCGTCGCCGCGGTCGATCCCCCGCGGCCCCGCCTCCGTCCCGCCTCCGCCTCCGCCGCGCGCGCCCTCTGCCTCCGTCGCCTCCGCCGCCCCGCCTCCGCCGCCCCGCCCTCTCGCCCCTCGCCGTCGCCCCGTCGCCCTCTGTACACGCGTAGGTAAGATTTTTTTTTGTTTTTACAATTTTGTTTAGTTTTAGAATTTTTAGAGTAATTAGTGCTAGAATTTTTAGAGTTAGTGTTAGTGTTAGTGTTAGAAATCTTTAGAGTTAGTGTTAGATTTTTTTAGAGTTAGTGTTAGTGTTAGAATTTAGTGTTAGAAATTTTTAGAGTTAGTGTTAGATTATTTTTAGTGCTTTAATTTTTTTTACAATTTTGTTTAGTGTTAGAATTTTTGTGTTAGAATGTTGTGTTAGAAGTTAGTGTGTTAGAAAATTTCACTAAGTCGTTAGTGTTGGAAAATTTCAGAAAGTTAGAATAATTGCACTAAGTTAAGAAATTTTACTAAGTTACCATTTTGTTCCTGTTTAACTTTCATCTTATTTCTGTTATATTTCTCAATTTACTATTTTTTACTAAGTTAGAAACACTAAGGTATTTTACTTAATTATGGAATATTTACTTAGTCCGGGCATGTTTTTAGTTCATGTCTCTGTTGGACCCGCCGGGCGATGTCCGGGACTGGGCCCCGCCAGGCTGGCACTGGGAGCTCCTTAGTACCGGGGCACGCGGCTTGGTGAGAAATCCGGGTGACGTGGTCAACCCGGATATTCTTTGGTGGCCATCGCG
Source organism: Alopecurus myosuroides (assembly GCA_028641055.1). Lineage (NCBI taxonomy): Eukaryota > Viridiplantae > Streptophyta > Magnoliopsida > Poales > Poaceae > Alopecurus > Alopecurus myosuroides. The sequence continues at coordinate 89,418,207 of CM054058.1, forward strand.
TGGGCCACGCTCGGTGCGGAGAGAGCCGGCCCCTGAGGAGGTGGTACAACAGCGTATCAGGGAGGAGGACGAGCACGTCCGTCGCTACATGTACTTGCTCGATAGGCAGTATAGGCAGTATAGCAGCAGTTGGTCGATTATTCGGAGGGTTCCTTACCACGTGAGCTATGACCCTATGAGGGTTCCTTATCTATGGATGCGTAGCACCCGTGACTCAGCACCCCGCGGCTTAGGACCCGGTCGGAGTTAATTATTTTGAGAGATGTCACGAGACTATGTATAAGTGATATTATTCGATCGTGATGTATTAGGGTTAAAAAAATTAACCCGAGCTATGTAACTCTTGGTGTGTCGAGAACTATTATTTCATTAATATGTCCAGAACTATTATTTTATTGCTGTCCGATGAAATAATTTCGCCAAGTGCCCGATGAAAATTTCGCTAAGTGTTCTTCATTTTATAAATTTTACTAGCAGGTGTTGAGCTATGGATCCCCAAGAACCTGCACATGATCCGCACGCCGATAAACTCGCGGGAATGGGTGAGGCGGAGAAGGAAAGATTAATGTGCGAGATGATTTTTAATAATGCAACGGCCATATATCGTGATGACGACGGTGGACAGGCGTTTAGCAATCAATTTTTGAACGACTCCGGTGACGGAGATCAGAATATAGAAGATGTAGTAGATGATGACGACGACAACGTCGAGGATGAAGAAGTGCCCTCCAGAACGAACTCTTCTAATGTATATCTCAAGTCACTGTTCACGCAACAATTAATTTGTATTGCACTTACTAACGAATCATTATTTTCCCGTTTAGGCGCCCTCCGTAACAGCTAGCGCAAGTACTGAGACAAAGTCCAAACGAGGCTCGGTCGCAAGGTTGAAAGATACCGCAAGGTTCTCGATCGATACAGTTGCTGCTGATGGCAAACGACTGCAGCCCCCAGAAACTTATCGCAAATTCGTAAATCAGTGCGGAGTTGTTCTAAGAGACCTGGTCTCGATCAACTTAATAGAATGGAATAAGCCGAAGACCGGGGCCAACGTTGGAGCTAGTTATGTCGATGAAAGATTGACAAAATTCTTTGCGAAACGCTATGGCTAAAATTCAGCGTAGCGAGCGATAAGAAGAAGAAAGTCGAACAGTGGGCTTTGAAGAAGATGGCCAAACAATTCCAGAGGTGGAAGAAAGAACTGTGGAAGAAATATAAGGACGAAGATCCAGTTTTCACTGGGAACCTAGTGAAGATAAGAGATGCTTGGGATGATTTTAAGGCGTACAAGAAATCGGGTGTCTTTGCATCCCGATCGGCCACAAATTCGGAGAATGCGAAGAAGAAGAAATATCACCATATTTTGGGGTCAGGTGGCTACATGACTGCCCTGCCTAGGTGGCGAAGCTATGAAGCTGCGCTTGTGAAAAGAGGTATCATTCCACAGACACATGACTGGCCCGATAGGTCAAAGTTCTGGTTGTTCGCGCATGGGGCAACGTTGGACGCTGAGACTGGGATGATTGTTGCTCAGGGACCATGGTCGGAAAAAATAACAAAAGTCGTAGCAGACCTAGAGAAGGCAATAGAAGCTGTTCGAAAAGGAACTTTTGTTCCCGATAGAGAGAACGACGAGCTGACGAGGGCACTCGGGAACCCCGAAAAGTGGGGACGAACACGAGGCTTTGGAGCGGATACCCCGTGGAGCCAAGGGTTTGCAGCGGACATTGGCACTTACAGAAGCCGTGATAGAAGCAAGAAAAAGGCGATGGAACGGCTATCGACATTAGAACAAAAGGTGGATTTTCTCTTGAAGAAAGGGGGACACCCTCTACCTGACACTGAAGAGGAGGTAGAACATCGTCCTGCACCTGATCAGCTGCAAATAGAAGACAATCATGTAGCAGATGCCGTCCCATCTCAGCATAGAAGCAGCGTTGGTTCCACGCACATGCAGCTAGAAGACGGTCGTGCAGTCGAACCGTCGGCGCCTCACTACCCCGTGGATGATATCACGGAGAAGACAAACTGTGAGATACATATGCCAATGGGGAACATATCCTTCAGGGTGGCGTCAGGCTATGCTTTACCGAATCAACCTGGAGCAACCTACCATGGTGGTCAGATTCCAGCATCCCATGCTCGTGTCGGGTTGTCAACAATTACGCCGGGATGCCATTCAATTGAGCTCCATATTTCTGGAGGTGAAGGCGAGAAGACACTGGGAGAAATGGAGCTTGGTATCATATTGTGGAATAAGAAACACATCGTGTTTCCTAACTCGGCGCCAAGGCCACCGACTCCTCCAGGTACAAATGCACCATATATACCTCCATCAATTACTGAATGTTGCACCACATGTAAGCTTATTTTTAATAGTTTTTTCACTTTCGTACAAAGAATGCACGACCTCCAAGTCCACCCCCCAACGAACCTCCAAGACCACCCCACAACGAAGATTGGGAGCCCGAGGCCGAGGGTCCATCGCCCGTGCACTCCCGTGAGCCGACGGATGCGCCCACTACGGGTACGGCAAAGCGGAAGCTGAAGTTCAGAAGAAACGGGACTCCTCCCAAGAAGAGACCAAGGAAATCGAAGAAAGTCGAGACTCCGCCGAAGTTACCAGGCCTGATGACTCCGGAGGAACTAAGCGATGTCGTGAAAGCCAAAACCAGCGCATGGTTCACACAGTTTCCCCGGAAGCCCCCTCCAGACACCTGGAAGGAAACTCTGAAGGACATCCCAAAGTGGAAAATTGAGCGGACCATCGACAACTTATATTATCCTGCACCGCCGCCACCGCCGCCCCTTTCAGACTATGAACGGTACATTGAGAAGACGCACACCGCACAGAAGAAGCAGACGGAGGAGATGAAGCAGGCGGAGCAGACGAAATGCGGGAAACAAGTTCCCCAGCTCGGACAACAAGAAGCACGGTCAATTGCCCCGCTCAAGGTCTTATCTGACCAGGCTTCAGTGTCCGGTCCACGCATGGGCGACGTGGGTTACGCTATTGCTGATGTGGTATATACATACAAGCCCGGGCACCCTCTGGTCGAAAATCCTACTGATCTAACAACCCAACTACGGAGTTTACATGATTGGTACTTGGAGGCCGCAAGGCAGGAGAGAGAATGTATCATGGCTCAAGTTCAGGATCAACACTACTTCGAAGATTACGGTGTCGAGCTTGGGTTCGATGATTTCTTCCAGATGTACAATCAACGTGCCCTCGACAAGTCTATCCTCAGCTGCTACTGTTTGTAAGTGATTTATTTTTGTAATTTAATTATTTAGTTAACCTCGCGTTCGTTGCCCGTATAATTATCACTCACGACATTCTTTTTGTACGCTACTATGCAGAATGAAGATTCGTGAATGCAGACTGGCAGGAATCTGGGACTTTGGGTTCATTGACCCGTATTCGTATCATCAAAACACAGTAGAAAGGTTCAACAAGGATACACCGGATGATTTGCTAAGGTTTTTGAAGCGACAAAGTACCAAAAAAGAAATACTTTGGCCCTACGGATTCAAGTGAGTGTTACTGTCTTGTAGACATTCCATTTTGCTTACCTGATGTTAAGTGTAATTGATGAGTATGCATGACTGCGTGTGTACACGTGCGCAGCGGCAACTTCATATTGTTCGTCATTAGAATCGATAAAGGACAAGTTGAAGTCTGGGACTCGTTAACCTGGGGCGCTGACACATGGAAGACCGCGCGTCAGATGCTTCAAAAGTATATATATATATATCGGCCTCTTTCGTTCATCGGCCTCTTTTTCGTTCATTCCCTGATATCAAGTAAGTAATAATTAACTCTTCTATTCATTTTTCTTTTGTCGCCCAGGGTTTGGCAAATGTTCATCAAGGAAGAACCCGGTACATGGGCAGACATTCTCCACTTTCAGATTAACAAAGTAAGTAGTACTACGTACCCTGATTTAAATACCATTACCATTCTCTTGATTATTATTAATTTGACTGAATTATGTTTCTCGTATATAGAAAGTCCCGCAACAACCACAGGGAACTGATTATTGTGGATACTACGTTTGCGAGTTCATTCACAGGACGATCAATGAGAAATCCCGTACTAGGAGAAATCTAGAGGTACGTAACCGGATCTTCACAACTTTATTTATGTTGCCATTAATTATGTTTAGTTTTGTTCATAACTTAATTGTTTTCATCTACTTCTTTTCAAGATGGCACGAAAGCGGGCGCAGCTCAAACCAATCGACCGCTGCAAGGCTATTGCAAAGGAATTGGCAGGATTTCTTCTCACGCAAGTCATAGCAGAAGACGGAGAATTTTTCCATCCTATGAACCAATTATAGCCAGCTCCCTTCTCTATGCAAGTATACAGCTATTCAAAACGAACTTCAGATTATGTAATTCTCGGTCGATTACTTCGTGTTACATGTATATATATATGTACTTTTATTTGGTGCATCAACATTTAACCGCAAACACGGAATCGGAAACACTTAACCGCAAACACGGAATCGGTGTTTCCGGATACGTATTTCCGATTACGTGTTTTCTGAAAATACGTATTGCCTTCTTTAGAAACGGAAACACGTAAACGGAAACCCTGAAAATACGGAACACGCCCTAAACCCTAAACCCTAAACCCTAAATACGGAATTGGAAACCCTGAAAAGAAAAGAAAAAAAAAAGAGAAAAAAAAGCTTTAGGACCGGTTGGTGTTACCAACCGGTTCTAAAGGTCCTCCGCCTGCGCGCGCTCTTCGGCGCCCACGTGGAGGCCTTTAGAACCGGTTGGTGACTGACCGTTTCTAAAGGGGGGGGCCTTTAGTCCCGGATACGTAGCACCGGTTTTGTATCCGAGTCCAAAGGCCCTTACAAACCGGTGCTACTGGCTTGTTCTCCACCAGTGCCAACGGGGCTAGGGTTTCTCCGGAGAGGGACTCCGGAGCGTCCGAATGATACCATTGCACATGGTATGCGATATCATGTGTGTTAGAGTGTGGCATGGGTCTTGGATTCCAAATATTCCCTCACTCTCTGTGTTAGGGCTTCATCAGCGTCGGATTCTCTCTAGCAGGTTCCACGACTACTTAGAGCCTGAAACTCCCAGATCTGACAGAACGGGGGAAACTTGCCAACAGGTTGTCCCTACCATTGGCTTTGGTGTTCCTAGGGCCTAATATAACACAACCAAGCAATTGGTTCCACCGTTCTACCCCCTTCCGGCTCATGTAGAGGGGCCAGAACAGCAGTTCTGTCTTTTTCCCCAAGGGGTTATGGTTTCTCCAAAGAGGGGCTCCGGAGCATCTGAATGCCAGCACATGGTATTCCATACCATGTGTGTTTCCATACCATGTGTTATATCGAGTGTGTCAAATGTCTTGGATGATCAAGATTCCCTCATTCCCTTTGTTAGGGCTTTGTCAGCTACGGGTTCTCTCTGGCGGGTTCCAGTACTAGTTACAGCCGAAACTCCCGGATCTGGCGGAACGGGGGAAATCTTACCAAGAGGTGGCCCCTACCATTTACTTTGGTGTTCCTTTTACCTAAACTAACACAACCAATCAATCGGTTCCACTTTGCTACCCCCTTCCGGCTCATGTACGCGGAGAGGCTAGAACGGTTGTTCCGTCTTTTTCTCCAATGGGGGCTAGGGTTTCCCTGGAGAGGGACTCCGGAGCATATGACTACCACCACAGCACATGGTATGTCATACCATATGTGTTAGAGTGTGGCATGGGTCTTGGATTACAAATATTCCCTCACTCTCTGTGTTAGGGCTTCACCAGCTTCAGATTCTCTCTAGCGGGTTCCACGACTACTTAGAGCCCTAAACTCTCGGATCTGACAGAACTGGGGAAATCTTTCCAAGAGGTTCCCCTACAATTTACTTGGGTGTTCCTTGGGCCTAATATAGCACAACCAAAAAATTGGTTCCTCCGTGCTACCCCCTTCTGTCTCACGTAGAGGGGCCAGAACGACAGTTCCGTCTTTTTCCCCAAGGGGCTAATAAAGGTTTCTCCGAAGAGGGGCTCTAGAGCGCGCGTCTGAATGACACCACAGCACATGGTATGACAAACCATATTTGTTTCCATATCATATGTGATATATAGTGTGGTAAGTGTCTTGGATGACCAAGATTCCCTCACTCGCTGTGGTAGGTCTTCACCGGCGTTGGATTCTCTCTGGCGGGTTCCAGGACTACTTAGAGTCCAAACTCCCGGATCCAACAGAACAGGGGGAATCTTTCCAAGAGGTGGGCCCTAACATTTTATTTTGTGTTCCTTGGAAATAAAATAACACAACCAAGCAATCGGTTCCACTTTGCTATCCCCCTTCCGGCTAATGTACGCGCGTGGAGAGGCGAGAACGGCGGTTCCGTCTTTTTCCCCAACGGGGCTAGGGTTTCCCCAGAGACAGACTCCGGAGCATATGAATGCCACCACATCACATGGTATGCCATACCATATGTGTTAGAGTGTGGCATGGGTCTTGGATTCCAAACATTCCCTCACTCTCTATGTTAGGGCTTCACCGGCGTCGGATTCTCTCTAGCTAGTTCCACGACTACTTAGAGCCCGAAACTCCCGGACCTGACAGAATGGGGGAAATCATGCCAAGAGTTTGGCCCTACCATTGAATTGGGTGTTTCTTGGTAATAATATAACACAACCAAACAATTGGTTCAACATTGCAACCCTCTTCCGGCTCATGTAGAGGGTCCAGAAAGGCAGTTCCGTCTTTTTCCCCAAGGGGCTATAGTTTATCCAAAGAGGGGCTCCGGAGCGTCTGAATGCCAGCACATGGTATTCCATACCATGTGTGTTTCCATACCATGTGTGACATAGAGTGTGGCAATTTTATTGGATGACCAAGATTCCCTCACTCTCTTTGTTAGGGCTTCATCGGCGTCGAATTCTCTCTCGCGGGTTCCAGGACTACTTAGAGCCGAAACTCCCGGATCTAGAGGATTGGGGTAAATCTTTCCAAGAGGTGTCCCCTAGCATTGAATTTGGTGTTCCTAGTAACTAACCTAACACAAGCAAGCAATCGGTTCCACTTTTCTACCCCTTTCCGTCTCATGTACGCGGAGAGGCCAGAACGGTGGTAACGTCTTTCTCCCCAACGGGGCTAGGGTTTCCCCGGAGAGGGACTCCGGAGCGTATGAATGCCACCACAGAACATGGTATGCCATACAATATGTGTTAGAGTGTGTCATGGGTCTTGGATTCCAAACATTCCCTCACTCTCTGTGTTAGGGCTTCACCGGCGTCGGATTCTCTCTAGCGGGTTTTTCACGACTACTTAGAGCCCGAAACTCCCGGATCTGACAGAACAGGGGAAACCTTTCCTATAGATTGGCCCTACCATTGACTTGGGTGTTACTTGTGCCTAATATAACACAACCAAGCAATTGGTTCCACCGTGCTACCCCCTTCCGGCTCACGTAGAGGGGCCAGAACGGCAGTTCCGTCTTTTTCCCCAAGGGGATATGGTTTCTCCGGAGAGGGGCTCCGGAGCGTCTGAATGCCAGCACATGGTATTCCATACCATGTGTGATATGGAGTGTGGCAAGTTTCTTGGATGACCAAGATTCCCTCATTCTCTTTGTTAGGGCTTCATCGGCGTCAGGTTCTCTCTGGCGGGTTCCAGGACTACTTAGAGCCGAAACTCCCGGATCTGGCGGAACGGGGGAAATCTTGCCAAGAGGTGCCCCTACCATTTAATTTGGTGTTCCTTGGACATAATCTAACACAAACAAGAAATCGGTTCCACTTTGCTACCCCCTTCCGGCTCAGGTATGCAGAGAGGCTAGAACGGCGGTTCCGTCTTTTTCCCCAACGGGGCTAGGGTTTCTCCGGAGAGGGACTCCGGAGCGTCTGAATGCCACCACAGCACATGGTATGCGATATAATGTGCGTAAGAGTGTGGAATGGGTCTTGGATTCCAAATATTCCCTCACTCTCTATGTTACGGCTTCACCAGCATCTGATTCTCTATAGCGGGTTCCACGACTACTTAGAGCCCGAAACTCCCAGATCTGATAGAACGGGGGAAATCTTGCCAACATGTTGGCCCTACCATTTACTTGGGTGTTCCTTGGTCCTAATATAACACAACCAAGAAATTGGTTCCACCGTGCTACCCCCTTCCGGCTCACATATAGAGGCCAGAACGGCAGTTCCGTCTTTTTCCCCAAGGGGCTATGGTTTCTCCAAAGAGGGGCTCCGGAGCGTCTGAATGCCAGAAAATGGTATGCCATACCATGTGTGATATGGAGTGTGGAAAGGTGTCTTGAATGACCAAGGTTCCCTCATTCTCTTTGTTAGGGCTTCATCGGCGTCGGGTTCGCTGTAGCGGGTTCTAGGACTACTTAGAGCCGACACTCCCGGATCTCGTGGAACGGGGGAAATCTTGCCAAGAGGTGGCCCCTACCATTGACTTTGGTGTTCCTTGTACCTAACATAACACAAGCAAGCAATCGGTTCCACTTTTCTACCCCTTTCCGTCTCATGTACGCGGAGAGGCCAGAACGGTGGTAACGTCTTTCTCCCCAACGGGGCTAGGGTTTCCCCGGAGAGGGACTCCGGAGCGTATGAATGGCACCACAGAACATGGTATGCCATACAATATGTGTTAGAGTGTGTCATGGGTCTTGGATTCCAAACATTCCCTCACTCTCTGTGTTAGGGCTTCACCGGCGTCGGATTCTCTCTAGCGGGTTTTTCACGACTACTTAGAGCCCGAAACTCCCGGATCTGACAGAACAGGGGAAACCTTTCCTATAGATTGGCCCTACCATTGACTTGGGTGTTACTTGTGCCTAATATAACACAACCAAGCAATTGGTTCCACCGTGCTACCCCCTTCCGGCTCACGTAGAGGGGCCAGAACGGCAGTTCCGTCTTTTTCCCCAAGGGGATATGGTTTCTCCGGAGAGGGGCTCCGGAGCGTCTGAATGCCAGCACATGGTATTCCATACCATGTGTGATATGGAGTGTGGCAAGTTTCTTGGATGACCAAGATTCCCTCATTCTCTTTGTTAGGGCTTCATCGGCGTCAGGTTCTCTCTGGCGGGTTCCAGGACTACTTAGAGCCGAAACTCCCGGATCTGGCGGAACGGGGGAAATCTTGCCAAGAGGTGCCCCTACCATTTAATTTGGTGTTCCTTGGACATAATCTAACACAAACAAGAAATCGGTTCCACTTTGCTACCCCCTTCCGGCTCAGGTATGCAGAGAGGCTAGAACGGCGGGTTCCGTCTTTTTCCCCAACGGGGCTAGGGTTTCTCCGGAGAGGGACTCCGGAGCGTCTGAATGCCACCACAGCACATGGTATGCGATATAATGTGCGTAAGAGTGTGGAATGGGTCTTGGATTCCAAATATTCCCTCACTCTCTATGTTACGGCTTCACCAACATCTGATTCTCTATAGCGGGTTCCACGACTACTTAGAGCCCGAAACTCCCAGATCTGATAGAACGGGGGAAATCTTGCCAACATGTTGGCCCTACCATTTACTTGGGTGTTCCTTGGGCCTAATATAACACAACCAAGAAATTGGTTCCACCGTGCTACCCCCTTCCGGCTCACATATAGAGGCCAGAACGGCAGTTCCGTCTTTTTCCCCAAGGGGCTATGGTTTCTCCAAAGAGGGGCTCCGGAGCGTCTGAATGCCAGAAAATGGTATGCCATACCATGTGTGATATGGAGTGTGGAAAGGTGTCTTGAATGACCAAGGTTCCCTCATTCTCTTTGTTAGGGCTTCATCGGCGTCGGGTTCGCTGTAGCGGGTTCTAGGACTACTTAGAGCCGACACTCCCGGATCTCGTGGAACGGGGGAAATCTTGCGAAGAGGTGGCCCCTACCATTGACTTTGGTGTTCCTTGTACCTAACATAACACAAGCAAGCAATCGGTTCCACTTTCCTACCCCCTTCCGACTCATTTATGCGGAGAGGCTAGAACAGCGGTTCCATCTTTTTCCCCAACGGGGCTAAGGTTTCTCCGGAGAGGGACACCGGAGCGTCTGAATGCCACCATAGCCCATGGTATGCGATATCATGTGTTAGAGTGTGGCATGGGTCTTGGATTCCAAATATTCCCTCACTCTCTGTGTTAGGGCTTCACCAGCGTCGGATTCTCTCTAGCGGGTTCCATGACTACTTAGAGCCCGAAACTCCAGGATCTGATAGGACAGGGGAAATCTTGCCAACAAGTTGACCCTACCATTGACTTGGGTGTTCCGTGGGCCTAATATAACCCAACCAAGCATTTGGTTCCACCGTGCTACCCCCTTCCTGCTCAAGTAGAGGGGCCAGAACGGCAGTTCCGTGTTTTTCCCCAAAGGGCTATGGTTTCTCCAAAGAGGGGCTCCGGAGCGTCTGAATGCCAACACATGGTATGCCATACCATGTTTGATATGGAGTGTGGCAAGTGTCTTGGATGACCAAGATTCCCTCATTCTCTTTGTTAGGGCTTCATCGGCGTTGGGTTCTCTCTAGCGGGTTCCAGGATAACTTAGAGCCGAAACTCCCGGATCTGGTGGAACACGGGAAATTTTGCCAAGAGGTGGCCCCTACCATTGACTTTGGTGTTCCTTGGACCTAACCCAACACAAAAGATCAATCTGTTCCACATTGCTACCCCCTTCCGGCTCATGTACGCGGAGAGGCTAGAACGGTGGTTGCGTCTTTTTCTCCAACGGGGCTAGGGTTTCCCCGGAGAGGGGCTCTGGAGCGTATGAATCCCACCACTGCACATGGTATGTCATACCATATGTGTTAGAGTGTGGAATGGGTCTTGGATTCCAAATATTCCCTCACTCTCTGTGTTAGGGCTGCACCAGCGTCAGATTCTCTCTAGCGGGTTCCACGACTACTTAGAGCCCGAAACTCATGGATTTGACAGAACGGGGGAAATTGGTTCCACAGTGCTGCGTCTGAATGCCACCACAGCACATGGTATGCCATACCATGTGTGTTCCCATACCATATGTGATATAGAGTGTGGCAAGTTTCTTGGATGACCAAGATTCCCTCACTCTCTGTGTTAGGGCTTTACTGGCGTCGGATTCTCTCTGGCGGGTTCCAGGACTGCTTAGAGTCGAAACTCCCGGATCCGACGGAACGGGGGGAATCTTGCTAAGAGGTGGGCCCTAACATTGTCGTTGGTGTTCCTTGTACATAACATAACACAACAAAGCAATCGGTTCCACTTTTCTACCCCCTTCCGGCTCATGTACGCGCGCGGAGAGGCCAGAACGGTGGTTCCGTCTTTTTCCCCAACGGCGCTAGGGTTTCCCTAGAGAGGGACTCCGGAGCGTATGAATGCCACCACAGAACATGGTATGCCATATCATATGTGTTAGATTGTGGCATGGGTCTTGGATTCCAAACATTCTGTCACTCTCTATGCTAGGGTTTTAACGGCGTCGGATTCTCTCTAGCGAGTTCCACGACTACTTAGAGCCCAAAACTCCCGGACATGACAGAACGGGGGAAATCTTGCCAAGAGGTTGGCCCTTCCATTGAATTGGGTGTTCCTTGGGACTAATATAACACAACCAAACAATTGGTTCCACATTGCTACCCCCTTCCGGCTCACGTAGTGGGGCCAAAACGACAGTTCCGTCTTTTTCCCCAAGGGGCTATGGTTTATCTGAAGAGGGGCTCCGGAGCGTATGAATTCCAGCACATGGTATTCCATACCATGTGTGTTGCCATACCATGTGTGACATAGAGTGTGGCAAGTGTCTTCGATGACCAAGATTCTCTTACTCTCTTTGTTAGGGCTTCATCGGCGTCGGATTCTCTCTGGCGGGTTCGAGGACTACTTAGAGCCGAAACTCTCGGATCTGGCAGAACGGGGGAAATCTTGCCAAGAGTGGCCCCCTAACATTTACTTTGGTGTTCCTAGGACCTAACCTAGCACATGAAAGCAATCGGTTCCACGTTGCTACCCCCTTCCGGCTCATGTACGCGAAGAGGCCAGAATGGCGGTAAAGTCTTTTTCCACAACGGGGCTAGGGTTTCCCCGGAGAGGGACTCCGGAGCGTATAAATGCCACCAGAGCACATGGTATGCCATACCATATTTGTTATAGTGTTTCATGGGTCTTGGATGCCAAACATTCCCTCAGTCTGTGTGTTTGGGCTTCACCGGCGTCGGATTCTCTCTAGCGGCTTTTCCACGACTACTTAGATCCCGAAACTCCCGGATCTGACAGAACGGGGGAAATATTTCCAAGAGGTTGGCCCTACCATTGACTTGGGTGTTACTGGGGCCTAATATAACACAACCAAGCAATTTATTCCGCCTTGCTACCCCTTCCGGCTCACGTAGAGGGGCCAGATCGACAGTTCCGTCTTTTTCCCCGAGGAGCTATGGTTTCTCCGAAGAGGGGCTTCTGAGCGTCTGAATGCCAGCACATGGTATTACATACCATGTTTTTTCCATACCATGTGTGATATGGAGTGTGGAAAGTGTCTTGGATGACCAAGATTTCGTCAATCTCTTTGTTAGGGCTCTATCCACGTCGGGTTCTCTTTGGCGAGTTCCAGGACTACTTAGAGCCGAAACTCCCGGATCTGGTGGAACGGGGGAAATCTTGCCAAGAGGTGGCCCCTACCATTGACTTTGGTGTTCCTTGGGCCTAATATAACACAACCAAGCAATTTTTTCCAGCTTTCTACCCCCTTCCGGCTCACGTAGAGGCTCCAGAACGGCAGTTCCGTCTTTTTCCCCACCGGGGTTAGGGTTTGTCCAGAGAGGGGATCCGGATCGTCTGAATGCCACCAAATCCAATCCCATGGTACGCCATACATTGTGTGTGTTTCGTGTGTCTTGGATTCCCAGTATTCCTTCTATCTACGTGTAGGGCTTCACCGGCGTCAGATTCTCTTTGGTGGGCTCCAGGACTACTTAGAGCCCGAAACTCCTAAATCTGATAGAAAGTGGGGAATCTTGCCAATTGGTGGGATCTACCATTGTCTTGGGTGTTCCTTGGGCCTAACCTAACACAACCAAGAAATTGGTTCCACTTTGCTACCCCCTTCCGGCTCATGTACGTAGAGAGGAGAGAACGACAATTCCGTCTTTTTTCCCAGTGTGTGGCTAGGGTTTCTCCGGAGAAGGGCTCCGGAGTGTCTGAATGCCACTACAATAAATGGTATGACTTAAAATGTGTGTTAGAGTTCTTCATGGGTCTTGGATGCCGAAGATTCCATCACTATTTGTGTTAGGGCTTCATCGGCGTCAGATTCTCTCTCGTGGGTTCTAGATAGGACTACTTAGAGCCCGAAACTCCCGGATATATTGAAACAAGGGGAATCTTGCCAAGAGGTGGACCTACCATTGTATTGGGTATTCCTTGGGCCTTACCTAACACAACCAAGCAATTTGTTCCACTTTGCTACCCCCTTTCGGCTCACGTAGAGGGGCCAGAACAACAACTCCCCCTTTTCCCCCCAACGGGGCTAGGCTTTCTCCGCATAAGGGCTCCAGAGCGCCTGAATGCTACCACAAAACACATGGTATGCACCATACCATTCGTGTTAGCTAGAGTGTGGCATGGGTCTTGGATTCCCAAGATCCCCTCACTCTTCGTATTAGGGCTCACCGTCATCGGATTCTCTCTCTAGCGGGTTCCATGACTACATTAGAGCCCAAAACTCCCGGATCTGACGGAACGGCAGGGGGTGGGTGGGGTGAATCTTTCCAATAGGGTGGGCCCTACCATTGCTTAGGGTGTTCCTTCCGCCTCACGTAACCTTCCGCCTCACGTAGAGGGACCTAACCTAACACAACCAAGAAATTGGTTCCACTCGGGTACCCTTCCGCCTCACGTAGAGGGGCCAGAACTGCAGTTCCGTCTTTCCCCCCAACGGGGCTAGGGTTTCTCCGTAGAGGGGCTCCGGAGCGTCTGAATGCCACCAAATCACATGGTAGGACATACCATGTGTGTTATAGTGTGGCATGGGTCTTGGATGCCAAAGATTCCCTCACTTTCTGTGTTAGGGCTTCACCGGCGTCAGATTTTCTTTAGCGGGTTCCAGGACTACTTAGAGCCCGAAACTCCCGGATCTGTCGGAATGGGGGGAATATCACCAAGAGGTGGGCTCTACCATTGTATTTGGTGCTCCTTGGGCCTAACCTAACACAACCAAGAAATTGGTTCCACTTTGCTAGCCCCTTCCGGATCACGTAGAGGGGCTAGAAGGGCAGTTCGCCTTTTTCCCCAACGGGGATTGGGTTTGTCCGGAGAGGGGCTCCAGAGCGTCTGAATACCACCAAATCCCATGGTATTCCATACCACGTGTGTTAAAGTGTGGCATGTGTATTGCATTCCCAAGATTCGCTCACTCTCTTTGTTACGGCTTCACCGACGTCAGATTCTCTTTGGCGGGCTCCAGGACTACATAGAGCCCGAAAGTCCCAGATTTGTCGGAACGGGGGGAACCTCACATAATATTTGTATAGATATGATAGGGTTACATATTTTTAGTCTTAGGAGGGATTCTGACATTCCCCACTTTTAATTACCTAGTCATTTGATAACCAATTGCATATATTCTCAATTTATTTAAGTCACCCATCATGCATACGACGGCCAGCAATATTTTTGTCCACGCCCACACGAACTCGCGCGCGCAGAATTTTCGTGCCGCACCCACCCCAAATTATTAATCAAACTTTGGCACCTCCCCCACAGCGCGCGCGACGCCTCTTGCAAAATTTTGCACCTTCCTCTACTCACCCGTGGCCTCTCAACGCAATCCCCCCCCCCCGCCCCCTATTTTTCCATTGACGAAGTTTCCCTCTTTCCTCTCTTCCAACCTCGCCGTGTAGCTCTCCCACCTCGCGTCCTCGCCGTGTAGCTTTTGTGCCGCTCCCACACGTCGTCGCGTAGCTTTCCGTCCCGCTCTCCCACCTCGCCGCGTAGCTCCGTCCCGGTCTAACATTCCCCCGTGTGGGTCTTCCACCTCGCCCTGTAACTCGCCGGTCGCCGCCCAGCTTTTCCACCTCGCCGTCCAGTTCTGCCACCTCGTCGTTCAGGTCTCCGTCCAGATCTTACACCTTGTCGCCTCGCCGCCAGATCTGACACCTTGCCGCCATATCTTCCACCTCGTCGTCCAGGTCGCCGTCAAGATCTTCCACCTTGCTGTCCAGCTCGCAGTTCGGCCACCTCGTCACCAACCTCGCGTTACATCTAGGTCTGCCACCACCTAACTAACCTCGCGGCAACTTCCTCGTCGTGGTCTGCAACCTCGTCACTAACCTCAAGGCAATTATCTCGTCAAGGCCTGCCACCTTGACTCCTGGAGAGATGGTTTCAGCCATGGCAAGCAGTAAGAAAAGGCACCTAAATCCTGAGGCGATCTCGAGATAATTATTTCATCCTGCTTGATGCTTATTCCCCGCACATTTTTGTTTATTTTTTAGTTCCTGATATCGTAAAAATTGCATGTTATGTTCTTCTTTATGTTTGATGAGTTCATATGGTCAAAATTTGCTTATTTTGTACATAGATGCACTCATTTTACTATGTATGTTGTTAAAATTGAAACGGTAAGTAGCGTGCCTTATAAAAGTGAATGGAGGGAGTAGTACAGAACAATCAACACCAGCACTATATGTCAGAACATCACTCCATGATAGAAACCCAAATCTTACTCTATAGCTTTAATGGGTTCTTATAGTATCTAGTGTGATGTTTGTAGCTTACGCTGAGCTCTTGATTTATGTTAGAAGCACCTTTAAAAACCATTGACGAAACACAGATCAATAATGTGTTGAGAAACCATCCGCGGATGGGTAGTATACTCGCACGTGCTCTTGCAAGCCCGACCGTACTCTCCCCTAAAAAGAGCAAGAAGGAAAGCTCTGGATCCAAGTATGATCCTCGAGGGGAGGAAGACTTCACTGAAGAAGCTGAACCCTTACCTTCTAGCTCAACACCCTTTCATGATAGCTCAGCAGTGAAGGTGCTACTTACTTATCTCGTGTAGGACTGGTGGCCTAATTACTTCATTTACATATATGTTGTGCTACAATCCCCATTGATCTGTACATGTGAACTGTGCAGGCTAGGAAACTCAAAGTCAAGACGACATCCGGTAGGGGGCAGAGGCCTCCAGGTGGCAACTCCTTGACTGGCAAGAATCGTGTCCGTGCTGACAAATCTGACAACACATAACCTGTTACTCCGACAAGAGATAAAAATATCCAGAAGATTGCACCGTCAGTTTCCTCACCCAGAACTGGTCGAACAAGGAGTACAATCTTGTAGAAACAACCCACAGATCCAGTCAGGCCACCACCACCCGGGAACAAGAAGCCATCTTAGCCCCCCAAGAAGCCATCTTAAAATGACAAGACGGCAGATGTCGAACACAAGCAGCCAGTTGCGGTCCAAACCAAGGTGGTATTGCGGTGACCGAGAAGGAAGCCGCCCCGCTCGAGCTGGAAGCTCCCGAAGTCCTGCAGGAAGCTCCCCAAGTCCAGCAGGTAGCTCCCCAACTTGGCCATCAGGAATCTTCCCAAAACAAGCAGATACTTGCCCATGGCCATCTGGAAGCTGCCCTATACAAGGATGCAGCTGACCACCGCGAGGAGACACACACCCAGTACAGGTAGGATATTCTCGTTGGCCAGCTGCCAGGTTCCCAAGTCGAGTTCCCACCATTCCAACACGAGGGGCAAGGTTCCCAAGTCGAGGAGGTAGATGCCAACTCCGAGGCACTGGTTTCTGACCTGTGGTCTGAAAGTCGGCATCACTTGTGCCAGGAAGGTAACATGTTGCAGAACTGTGCTATCCATTTCCAGAATTAAATCCGAAATGCAGAACACTAACTCTAGCGCGGCCACATTTTTTTAGATAATCAACCTAGAGACAACACTATAAGTGCTGGAGGTGGGGTTGAAAGGGGAATAAACAGGGGAAAGGGGCTGGACAGGATGTCCAGAGGAAAGAGGATCAGAATAGTTATTCCTCCTGGATGTACTAGGCCAGCTGACGATAAGATTAGTGCCATGTAAACCACTTCATGTTCAATTGTTGTCAAGGAGGTTGTCCGCGTCTTACTCTATTGGAAGCAGTACAAGAAAAGGCCCGACATATTTAAATCCTTTGCTGGCCATGTGGCTGTAAGTTTTGTAACTCTTGAATCCAGTTCTGTCCGCTGCTGTTCATAAAACTGAAGTATGCTATTTCTTTTGTTTCAGTCAAAGTTTCTGATGGACCTCGATGACCCCAATAGCGTGTTCTCTCTTGAAATGCATCTCAAGAGCCGTACAAAGCACATGCGTCATGTTCTGAAGAAGGAGTATTGGGATAGAGTCAAAGACAAGAGTAAGTTTTTTCCTAAAGCTCCCCCATCAGAGAAGGTTGGAGATGCTGAATTGAAAGATTTACTAGCCAGTTGGGGCTCATCCAAGAAACATGTATGTGTCTTTGCTCACTCGAACTGCTATTTCATAAATTCTATAGCCATGAATGTTGCTAATACTTCATACTTTGTTTGTGTATACGGCATGTCTGAAAGCTGCAGCAAGCAGAGACTGTGTCATGTACCCTACTCATACAGGTTCTCGGAGTTATGAGATTTATTGCGACAAGGATCAAGATGCAGTTCAACTGTTCAAAACTACGCACATAAACAAGGTGGATGGAACATACCCTTCGCCTGTGAAAAAAACAATTGTAAGTCCCCCAGAATTCATCACATCTCTGTAATCAACATTTTACCTCAATAGATTCTTGTAGGGCACCTTCTCTTTGTGAATTCTGCTGCAAACTTCTGTCATCAACTATTTCACCCATGATTGTCATCTTCTAGTTGATGTACATGCATGCTTTAACTTGCTTGTCATCCGCTAGTTCATGTACAAGCATGATTTAACTTGCTTGCCATCTGCTATTTTAATCTATATTCTGTACATGCTTGTCGTGTGCTATTTTCATTTATGTTCCTCGGATGCCTATTTTTCCATCATCTATGTCCCCTAAAAGCTACTTTGGCTAAGATGTATGCCGCAGCGCGTGTAATCAACTCTGTGCGAACTCTGAACTTTGTTAAGTCAAAGCTGGGCAATAAAATGCCTTTTATCTACAAAAAAAACCTAGTTCGGTCGTTGTTGCATATATGCTTGTACATGTAGATCCCTTGTCATTCCAGCATAACCAGATACGTCTGTTAAAATATGCACTTAAGCGTGCTGTCATTTCGGCATGGTTTCCAACTATGTTTTGTACATCCTTCTCGTCAACTAATTTATCTCCGCTTGTCGCTAGTAATGTATGCGTGTTTGATTGCTTGTCATCTGCTAGCTTATGTATTCTTGTCATCTTATATTTCATATCAATGTTCCTTATGAGCTAGTTCAGCTGCTATCTCATCTTGTCCTTTTTCATGCTTTTTAAACTCAAATGGAATCAAGGATGGCGCCAGCTTTGCCGGGGGCACTGTCAGGCCACCTATGTCTGTCGCCGAAGCTGTCGCTAAGGTGCTCGAGCAGGGCAAGCGAAAGCCTACGTTTCTAAAGAACATAGGCGTGACAACCACCCAATTTAGAGCAACAAAGCATGAGCTCCAGCGTCAGCTTAACCGTGAGATAAGCACGAAGCGGGAACTTGTCATGGAGCTGAAGGCAGCTAGGGATCCGGCTGATGCAGACACGACCGCCTGCCAACAAGAACTGGATGACATTCGAAAGCAATCTGCAGAGAATACCCAGGCTCAACATAAATCCTAGGAGCTACTGGGTAGGACACTTTCTACGGCCCAACACAACCCTGCGGCTGGCGAACTGGGTAGCTGATATAAAATTGTTTATCTTCGTGATGTATTTTGGTGGCTTCTTGGTAGGTGCCCTTGGTGAGCTCTTTTGTGCCCCTTGTGAGGCTGTGAACTATGGCAGATGGCATTCGATGACTCTGCTGGTGGCCCTTGTGAGGCTGTGAACTATTGCAGATGGCCTTTGATGCCTCTGCGGGTGGCCCTTGTGAGGCTATAACCAGTCTTATTTGTTGCATGTTTTTGTGTGTGCTTTTCTGTGAAAACTAGCAGTGCTAGAATTTATAATTTGTCCGCCCCGGCTAATAGGCCTTTCGAACCACGACGAGAAAAAACGTCGATGCACGATGATGTCACCAGAGCACCTGGCGACGAATGCGATCTGTTACGGATACGAGAACACGTGGTACTATATGGTAGGTCCACAAGGCGGCACCCTATTGGATGAAAATCGCGACGGAAAATCACGTCACGGATACATTTCGACGTGGCCATGCCATGTTGGTCCACGTGCTGGCTCATGATTCACGACATCTTACGACGAAGTAAAATGTCTCACCGTCGGGCAACATTATAAATTCGTCGATAATAAGCGTATACGTGGCACATCTATAGTGCTTGAATCCGCGACGAGAAAATAAACGTCGCACGTATTATGACGTCATAAAACAGGATCGATGATGTCATAAAGTGAGGTAACGGTATTTCCAATCGTAACGTTTTAAAATGTCAAAATAGTGATGACGTCAGGAACGGTATAACTGACGTCAGCGGTGCATGTAACGGGTAGCGGAAAATACGATGTCACGTGTGCACACGCTGCGACGAAAAAAAGTCGCTCCTTGTTGAGCCTTGTGCTGGGCCAGCCAGTAGCTCACGATGGTCGAATTTCCGACGCAGGCTTCGCGACGGATTAGTGTTCATTTAATCGTCGCGGAATCATCCGTGAAAGTCGATCAGGAACGTTCTCACTCCGTCGCGAAAACCGTCGCGGATTGCCCTTGGCGACGTTTTGGAGCCCATCCTCAACGTTATTGAAACGTTCCAGACCGCGCGGAATTTGGTAGTGTGTATCTTATTGTTGGAAGAGAGTTCAGAATTATATCAGTAGCGAACTCTTCGTTAGTTGGGAAGCACAGCCGATCCAGAGACTGTATGTAACCAGTCATCTTGATTACATGCGGACTCAGTGGATCGCCGTCTTTGAGTAACCCAGAAAATATTGAGAGACTTGATACCTCTCGGTCTTTGCCTGAGCCTAGAACATACTTTTGAGGCTTTCGATCATATCGTAGTCCTCAACATTCTCGAACTGCTGCTGCAAGTCCGGTTCCATGTGTGCAAGCATAAGACAGCTAATTTTCGTAGACTCATCTCTAGTCTTACGGTAGGCATTCATGACAGCGACAGTCGCATCATCATGAGGCTCTTCTAGAAGTGGAGTTTCTAGAACATGTTCTTTCTTGTCATGCTTGAGGACTATCCTCAGATTACGATACCAGTTGGTAAATTTAGTTTCATTAAGCTTATCTTTCTCTAGGATTGACCTCAACGCGAAAGCGGACAACTGAGGAAGGTTGTTAGGTGTCATTGATCTACAACAGAAAATATGCAAAACACTTAAGACATGTATTCATAACAGAGGAGGCATATTAAACGCTTTAATACTTATGCTCCCACTAGAACGAACACCCCTCTGATGGTTACTAAGTGATTCAAAATCCTAAATAACCAAGCCGACTAGTGAGCTTTAGCATCACCGCTAGCCGTCAAGTGATCTAGGTAGGCAACACCTTTCCAATGATATCCAATACGACTCCTGTTAGTTGGGTGGCATCACATGCCCCGGCTCCCAACCTACCTCGCCCCGAGCCCCACAACCGTTGTGATGGACTCGTCTAGCTTACCAAGTGCTTCCGTTGTAAGAGTCCGACTCAAACCCACCTAATCGGAAAGAATTGGTAGCACCTCAATTTTATGATCCCACTACCAAGAATTTCTAACTTGTGATTGTGCAGCACTAGCGGGGCGACCGACTAGACCTTCTTTGAGGGATTAAAATCTATCAACTATCTAAAATAGAGGTAAAAGAGACATAACAATAACACAAATAAAGCAATTATAATGTGAAACGGTATGGATCTCTTCATGGTGATCTCCATCTCCACAAAGCTTGTAAGTCGACTCGTGCCAACTCTTGTCACGTGCCCTCTTACTCCATGTAGCCGACTTGTACATCGACTTGCATGTCATCCGGATTCTCCAAGAAGCTACACTAGCTAGTAAATGAAAATTACATAGAGAATCCGACACGCAAGCCGTTATACAATAAAATGACAGTACCTAGGCTCCAGCCGGCTGACAAAAAACATGATATGTACATCATGTATGGATTACACACATCACATGCACATAAGCCATACCATTCACAACTTCCTGCAAAAACAAGTTATGCAAAGACACGATATCTACCGGCGTTGTGAAACTCGTAACTACATCTAAGGCGCTATGACAGGGCGAAGCCGGCGGTCCCGCTTCGATCAAACGCAGATCTCATCTGTATTCCGAACATGGATTTCTTCATCGGATAAAACGATTTTACCCGAATCTGATCTGTATTTCGATTCGATCAAAATCTTTGATCTTCGATCACCGCAACTGGATTTATGTGTTACGGTATACCCCGATGGAGGAAACTGACCGGTAGGGGTAAGTTGTTCCACGATCTTAGCAGTATGATCATGGAAACCAGATCATCCATTAACCCCGAGTACGATTGATCCAATCAACCTTGTACAAAACCGATCTATCTCATAGAATGACCACCAAAACAGCAATTAGATCACATCTAACGCTAACTACATATCACATATGTGCGGATCTCGGGACTAAAATCAGAAGCTACCACTCTGATACCACCATTGGAACGCATAGAGATAAACGAAAACTTTTCTACGCGATACTTCCAAGATCTAGCCGAGGTAGAAGGCCACGAGGATTACCACTAGACGCGCGGTTGCGGATTATCGATGCAGCGCGTCGTTGCAGTGTAGTACCATGATCCGATCTAGCCGATCCAATCCCGCGACCGCGAAGTGCTGAACGTACAACACCTCTGCCGGTATCCACACGTGCGAGGAGGAGTTCCAAAGGCGGACTGCTAGGTCCGGTGCGACGGCTGGACTGAGTGATGCTAGGGTTCCCAACGCATGGGAGTGGAGTAACGTGCCCGCTGGGCAACCTGCGCCCCTTTTTATATAGAGAATGGTAGTGGGATTCACAACACTTGTGTCCCATTCCCTCTTTGAGTCCTACTCACAAACTCAGTCCATTTCTGGTTCGGGTCCAACCCGACCAATACATTTGCTCCCGCTCTTAAGTGTCCGACCCTGCAGGCTCATGGAAACTTGGACACGATTGGAGTCCGAGTCCCAATCGATCAATTGGTAGTGGCTCCTAGCAGAAAGTGCCGACTCCTATGTCCCATTAAGTCATGACGATATACCTTCCAATGTGACTTTCATCTTAGTCCCTTTTGCCTCACGATATACCTTGTCGAACTATAGGCGATTTATCGTCATCCCTTAATAGCTCAACTCTCTTCTCGGTCCATGATATATGATTCATCTGACTAACTCTTAGTCAACATACTCAGTTAACACTTAACCGAGTTGCGCATGGCCATGCTTCCGAAGTCATATCACTCGAGAGGGCCCAGAGAATATCTCTCCATTCGGAGAGGCAAAATCACATCTTAATTATCCACATTACGCATCTTGTTTCTCATTCGACCCGAACTCCGCCTTTATAACTGCCTTGTCACGGAACAACATTTGACAGAACCTAAGTCGGTGATCCACAACTCGGATTGTGCGACAACCTCAGGTTTAAGGATTACATTGATTGAGACATGCAAATGACGACTTACTCTTTAGCCAAGTCTGTGAACGTTGGAATGGCATCGCCATGCCCATGACAAGTGGAACCGATTCATAATCCAACACTCACATTAGTCTAGGGCGTGTGTCCAGCACAACCTTAATGACCAAGTATAATTTAGTACGAACAACATGAATACATAGTTCCACAATCGAATCACATATTCAATGACATGTATCAGATGTTCAAAACAAGGACAACTTAACAACTTTATGAATACATTGGGAATTACATCATACATGATTGCCTCTAGGAACAATTCCCAACACTTATGTCTATACAATCCTCCGTTGGGTACCCGCGAGCAGGAGTTTGCCGTGAGTCGCTTGAAGCCCTAGAGATGGTGGGGGCATCATTTGAAACGCCACCGATCGTGCCCGGCGACGTAGTTACCATAGCAGAAACGTCCACCAGATCGTCATCGAGGGTATAACGCGTCTCGCACCCCAGTACAAACCCATGAGAGTCGCAAGGTGACCTCGCACAGGACAACATAGAACGCAGTCGTCTAGACGAGCCGAATAAGACCCGAAACTGAGTCGGTGATTCAAAGAATAGGCACATCACAGTAATATCCTCCGAGTACGATTAGGAGGAGCTATGTGGGGAGGTAAGCTTGTCTCGGACCATTAGGGAGGCCAGGAGGCAAAAAAACTCATGCTAAGGGCGGAGAGGCGAAAGTACGATGGGCTTCAAGAGCCACACTCCTGGTTGCAGGATTAATTGACATCGGTGAGATTCCAAAGGGTAAATAAAGTAACAACCATGCAATATATCCAGTGTAAGATTAGCGGATCCGCGCGCACCTGGTTAAAGTGCCCTCACGTAACAAGTACCACAGCTGTGAAAGCTTCGAGTATGACTTTGTCCAAAGCTTCAAGTCTACCTATAGACGTCCCGCAACAATAAGGACAGCTCTGGGCATGCAAACAACGGCTAGACTAGGACATTCGAGGCTACATCGGGGGTTGGACCAACATGAAGAAAGGATTAGACCACATCTCGGAGGAAGTAGCCATCGATGCCTACAAGGAAGGGTTTCAACGAATAGACCTCAAGGAACATATGGGACAAGTATGAATGAAATCGGTCAGCCATATTATGTAAATAGCCAACGGTTGGGCAGTCGTGGAGTAATCACTGCCACGTGCACACCAGTACTCGCTAGAGAACGCAGACATGAACGTGCCTTATGTGGGGCAGCAGACGAGATAGAGATTTTGGACGAAAGAGGAAGCGCAAGAGTCAATCCCTTGACGAAACATAAGTCATAGATCAGGTAGATGTATGGTTTTCCGGAGGTCGTGATAATGAATATCATAGAACGGCGGGTACCCAGAACCTTGCGGCCAAGATAAGTCAAAAGCTAGCAAGTCAACAAGTCAACTTGGTTGATATTGCATCGCCAACGGCACCCGAGTACCTCAACTGGTCCTAGTCAAGTATATCATTTTTTGCGGGCTGACCACCCTCCTCGAGTCCCTTTTCTAGGGCACGTTGTGTCCGTTCTTGGTGCTCGGATAGGAGGGTACGAGATGAACAAGGTATTCATGGATGGAGGAAGCAGGATCAATATTATCTTTGCAGAAACGACGGAAAAAATTGCAGATATCTACAAGGAAACTGGCCCCGTCGAAAAACTCATTCACATGATCGTACCTGGAAAAGCGCTTCGACCGTTGGGGATCATTGTGCTAGAAGCCGTCTTCAGAGAACCCACACATTGCAGGATGGAGATGATAGACTTTGAAGTCGTCGACTAGCATTCGTAGTACAACGCAATATTGGGAAGGTCAGCTTTTTCATAATTCATGGCGGTCCTCCACTCCGTGTACCTGCTGGTCAAGACACTGGGACTTAAGGGGAGGGGTCATAACTATCCGTGAACGCTATAAACGCTCTGATGGTTCTGATGTCGAGTCAGCATAATCTCCTAGTCTTTCATGATATAAAAAGAGCTAGCACACATCACGGCCACAACGATCACTCGATCCTACCCTGATAGAAAGGATTGCGCCCAACATGGAGTTCGACCTAAAGAAAGATAGAAAAGCAGTGTAGGTTCACCCGACCGATCCGTCCAAAATAGCTCTAGTGTGCAACATCTTGCCTGTCACATAGGAAAGCACGCTCGTCAAGTTCCTCACTGCCACTGGAGAATCTTTGCATTGGCCCCAAAAGTCATGCTAGCAGTAGTGGGGAAACTCGCCGATCACACACTGGAAGTTAAAAAACGTGAGACCTATTCAGCAGTCGATGTGGTGCTATTCCGACTGGAAGCAAAGATCCATAGGGGAAGAAATCAATAGGTTGTTAATTACAAAAAAAATGGGAGATGAAAATTGCCACGTGGCTATCCATCTGGTGCTTGTGCCGAAGAAAAATGCCGACATACTGCGGATGTGCATCGACTTCACGTCGTTAAACAAACATTGTCCCAAGGATTACTTTCCGCTCTCATGTATCGACCAGATTATCGACTCGATAGCCGGGTGCGAGAGATTATCTTTCCTGAATGACTACTTAGGGTACAACCAGATCTGTATGAAGATAGAAGACAAGGAGAAGACAACTTTCATTGCAACTTATGGGTTATTCTGCTATACAACCATGCCCTCTGGTTTAAATAACGTGGGTGCCACCTATCAACGTATGATGCAAAGTTTTCTGAAAGCGCATATAGGGAAAACTACGAGCATCTACGTGCTTGTCTACGCTGCATAATTTTAAAAATTTGTCCTACGTAGTCCGCCAAGATAACTATGCAGATAACGATGCATGCCCATACATGTGAGGATAAGGATCCCGACTCACCAGGCAGCGGAATCGATGTACTCGTATTCGAAATATGAACAATCGTAGATCCTCACACCTAGGCCTACTCGCAAGTATGGCGATAAGATTCCCTCGTCAAGGCTCACGCGTTTAATCCATCTTATGGTGTGCACACGTACGCTCGCGTCAACCCGTTAGCACTTTATCGTCCAAGACTCGGCACCGACAAAGCGAGACAGCCTTCCGGCGTTGCTAATTGGTAGTACTAATCAACTGTGATTAGAGCTATATGGAACTAGAAGTTCTCAACACATAAGAGAGAGAGAGAGAGAGAGAGAGAGAGAGAGAGCTAGAATTAGAGCTATATCTAATACGGAGAGGACACCTAAAAATCCAATTAGAAGAACCTCTATTACAATTAGAGAGGTTCTAATTAGAAGCTCTAATTTGACCCTCTAATTCTAATAGAGAGAGGGAGGCTTGAGAGACAATTGTGTGTTTTCCCGTGAGCCTTTGGGTTCTTTACATAGTTGGATGAAAGGAGAGACTTTCCAAAGAGAGAGGGGAGTCCTAAGTGTGCTAGGAGGAGGATGGCTGTACCACGATGAGTTCCAACCTGTGAAGATACTAGGGCCCACCCAGCAGCCGCCTAGAGTAGGGTGCGTCCATGAGGGGCATTTTTACCCCTTGGCACCCCCCCCCCCCTTTATGGAAACTCCGCCGAAACTCTTCCAAAACCATATAAACCAAATATATGAAATCATAGATATTATCTACTGGTGTTAGAAACCTATTTCTAATATCCCGGGGCATCTCATGATCGTCGTTACATCTCATATAAGTGGTTCCTAACATCGCCATAATTTCTCTCTTATAGCAACTTCCCCGTAACCACTCTGATTGACACTAGACTTGTTTCTGTATAATCGTATCGACATCGAAAATTCATAAAGTCAATAACAAAATGTTATTTCTCACAATTAAATGTTGGCGCAGCTTAAGCTTGTGACCCATAAAGGCTTCATAACACACATACATGTTCGGGAACATACTGAACAATAACCAACAGCTAGACCATGGACTCCCATGATGGCTCATGTGTGTTTATCGAAGAACGAGGGAACCTTTTAGGTTACTTATTTAAGTTATTCCCTTAAATTCATGATACCACTAATATCACGAGTTGAGACTATGTGATGTGATCTAATCAAACTCTTTGATCATAACACATATTACGCGTTACTGGAACGATCTCAGTTCCATTGCACTTTCTTGGCTATCCTAGATATCACTCTTATGATCACCAGTTACGGCAAGATGGTTGATGATTTCCAAAGTATAACTTCCGAGCGTGTGGTCACTAGATATTCTCATTGTATAGGAATTATAGTAAATAACAACTTCATATGTACTTTGCAAAAATACATTACAATTGTTTAGTCTTTTTTAGCAAGATCATATCCTTGGGTCGGTCCAGTACTACTGCTACGCTAACAATAAACTCTTATGTTTTGCTAGACTTTTAACCAAGTACGTGATCAGAAAATTTGATCATGTCACAAAGCATAACATAACCTCGGAGATAAGATTAGGAACTCTTGTGTTCATGTATTCACACATACACAAAGATTCTCCTTTGAAAACTCACGTTTCAAGTGCTATAGAGGTCGTACCATGATGACATAAACTTAGTTCTGAACTTTGATATAGAATAATAACTGAATATTATTATCTCTAGGGTATATCTCTAGCAGTCTTCCACTTGCACTAGAGTAAATAATACTCTATTTAGTATGATGCCATAACATCTATAGAAATCTTGTGTTACTAACACTACGCATGTGGTAACTTTTACGGTGTATTTCACCTTTTGATCTCATCAAATTTTTATAAACTTATGTTGGATTTATCAGGAATTGGAGTTGTGTGAATCTAGTTTCGTAGTAGCATTAATAATTCAAGAGCGTTCGAATGAATTGTCATACTGTATTTCAAACCTCACTAAGTCAAATGCCTTTTTTATACAATAACTTGCAGTCCACAATGTCCTAAATTGTGTTGCAACTATCCATAGTACTATAATGTAGAGTCCACTCATAATACTCTAATGTTGATAATTATACAACATACAATATTATCAATTGAAGAATAATAATATGAATTAAAATGAATAAAGATTTGATTTCGTAATTCCACTATAAATACATATGTGAATACACCTCACAATATTATTTGCAGCTATACAAAATCACATTGAGTCGTTTTATACTTAGTAATACCCCCGTGACGATTTATGTGAGAAATTCTCACCATAATATTTCATAGTTTTAATTACAAACAAATTAACTGCTTGAGGAAAACTTTTACTTAATTATTTCTCCTTTATACCGGTTTGAACAAGCAATTTAGTCAACGGAAATTTACCGGTTCTGGTATGTTTTACTTTATGACAATGAGGTTTGGTCAAATGCCAAAATATCATGATTTGGTCGCAATCCTTTCTATGTTCCACACCGATAACTATGGAGCTCTAGTCTCTTGCAAGATATTATGTCATGTTTAGTTTTGAGACATATTTTATCTCATTTTAATTCGAAAGTTCTTTCAGAATTGCATTTAGCATGTCCGTCATATTAATTTTTATTAAACTTCTGAATCAATCTTATAGATCTCGAACTTAATAATACACTTTCGAACAACTTATTTAAAACCCTTTTAAATCCATTCATGAGATAACAATATTTCAATTAGGCCTAGCCAAATTAAAAGACCGTAATCAAGTCCCACTGATTTTTAAGTTCCTCCGCTTTATATAACAAAAAGGATGATCATATTATTTCATTAAGACAGCTAACTTATTACTCATACTTATATATTTTTGATTACTATAGGAATCCAAAATTAATAACACTTAGCAAATTAATTTGCTAATCGATCCAATAATAGCCACAAGCAATTGAATTGATAAGTACTTATCTCATCATTATCATTTATTGGTACTTCATAAACCAATTTTATCGAGACTAACTTTATGAATATACAATATTCATATGTGTTTTCCTTAAAATATTCATGTTTTGTGATTTAAATCACTCTTATTACACTCAAGATAAAATATTGGAGTCAACTTGAATATCTCCCTCCTTCTAGATCTATATGATAATTCAAATATCATATATTTATGATTACTATTATCTTATTTATTTTTCCACATCAAAGTCATTATCTAGGAATTTTGAGGACTACATCACAAAGTGAAAATTACATCAAATTCCTAAGATGACCTTTGTCAAATATTAAGTTTGAACTTTCTGTATTTCATACATAAATTCCTGGATGAGGAGATAAATTGGAAACATTTGCATGTTTCCCATTGCAAAGTATATTTAACATGATTTAAGCATAAAGCACGGCAATATATTCAAGCAAAGCATCAAATACCCACATAATTTTTTTCAAGATCAAGCCAAGTGATACCAAAACATATAAGATCATCATGTTATTTGCGCACTTTATATGTGTGATAGTGAAAGGCTGGTACTCATCACTAGTAGGAAAAGGCTTATAGCCACCAGCTTAGCGCTGGCAAACATGTTTTGGTGTTGGCCAGTGCTACTACCGCTGGCGAAGCAAAAAACATGTTCGCCAGCGCTAAGTTAGTACCGCTGGCAAAGCAACAGCAGGGTTCGCCAGCGGTAACGGTGGCCTCCCCACCCCCGCGCAGCACAAGATACCGCTGGCGAACGGGGTGATAACTTCGCCAGCGGTAAGTATTGTGCCGCTGGCGAACATGTTGTGTCGTTCGCCAGCGGTATTTCGTCTACTATCGCTGGCCAACAAATATTTTGGTTCACCAGCGGTAAAATTTGAAATTTGAACTTTTTTGGTCTACACCCCCCACCCCCCCCCCCCCGACCGACTTTTTTACTTTTCTAGAGAAGAAACGAAAATGATAAAATGTTCAAAAAATAAATTCCTTTGATATGTGGGTAGAGTGTACTGTCTAGTTGATATAGAAAATTTGACATACTCCATTTGACCTTTTATGCAAAATTCAAAAATAAAACGTAAAACGGCCATAACTTTTGCATACGACGTCGAAAAAACGCGTTCAATATATCAAAAGAAACGTGAGCAAATTTCAGAATCGGCAAATTCCAAATGGAAAAAAGGTTATTTGAGACAGACTAAATTTTCCTACATAATCAATTTAATTAAATAAATTCAAAATTCAAAAAAATCGAGAAAAGATAATAAGGATGTCATATTTGGATTCCTCGTATTCTTCTGATCAATTTAGACATATCATTTGTCGAATTTGGAAATACGGATTTGTAGATATGGTGCAGTAGTTAAGAGGACTAATTGTACTATACTTACAAGAAAGAATGAGGTGTCCCTAGGTAGAGTAGTGAGATGGAACTAAAAAGTTGAGCTTGCTCGGTCCGGAGTAGTGGGAGGATGGGTGACCGAGCGGGAAGTGGGCATTTAAAGTTGAAAAAAATAAAAATAAAGGAAAACATTTCTACACCGTGGTTAAATGTTCCCCAAATTCAACTGTTTTGAAATTTTGAAAAAAAAATTGCGAAAAACTTTTATTTTTGAAATTTCGAAATTTCAGACTTACCGCTGGCGAACAAGCTTGGTGTTCGCCAGCGGTAACCTCTTACCACTGGCGGTGTACTACTGGCGAACACCTGTTCGCTAGCGGTAGCTCGTTTTTGTTCGTCACTGGTAAGACTTTTCCTACTAGTGCATTGGGAGACCCCAAGAGGAAGGTATGAAGAGTGCAAAAATCACTTGTGAAGGTTGATGAAGCTGATGTTGGCAGGGCGCACTACCGGTTCAGCATCAACGTGGAACCTGCACAACACAATCAAATCACTTTGCCCCCAACGAAGCAGGGAGGTTATCAGACTCACCGGGTTTGCTGAATACAAAGAGGTTAAACGTATGGTGTGGAAAACAGTAGTAACAGTATGAAAACAGTGATAGTAGTGGTTGTATTATTAGTGTAAGGAAAATGGACCGTGGTCCAACGTTCACTAGTGGTGTCTCTCCAAAATAGATAGATAGCATGTTGGGTAAACAAATTACATCTAGGCAATTGAGAGATATAAAGGCTACACCGTAGTGCATATGCATGGCATGATGATTACTATGTGATTCATGCGGGCATTAGAACAAAATCCATAGAATGTTATCCAACTTCATCTATGACTAATAATCCACCCTCAGAATGTCATCCGAGCAATCCTTGGGTATTAAGTTGCAAGCAATAGATAATTTCATTAAGCAAAGTGTGTAAAGTAAACAAAGTAAACATCGTTGTTTTCTCCCTAATGGCAACATCACATCCCCCACTCGTTACGTCTCTGTCACTCGAGCATGAGTAAAAGGGAGGCATGAACCCACTATCGAGCATAAATACTCACTCTTGGAGTTACTAGCATCTACTTTGCTAGAGCATCTACTAATAACGAAGAGCATGCAAGATCCTAAATAACATATACATGAATAAAACATGATAGGTTGATCATCATTGGATATAGAATTCCATATTCATCGGATCCCAGCAAACACAACATGTAGCATTAATAAGATGATCTTGATCATGTGGGGCACTTCAAAAGATCTAAACATGAGGCATAAAGAGGACACAACAACCATCTAGTTACTTCTATGGACCCTTAGTCCAAGGATGAACTATTCACGCATCATTCTGGAGGCGGGCATGGTGGTGTAGCGCCCTCCGGTGATGATTCCCCCTCCCAGCAAGGTGTCGGGGAGAGCTCTAGAACCCTCCCAAACTAGGGTATAGGATGAATGCGGCTCAGATGTTTTCCGTGGAAAAGGATTTTGTTTTTATGGTTAACCTCCTGAGAGGTATAAATAGGCGAGAGGGCAATGTTGGTGGGTGTCTAGGGGGCCCAACCACCCCTGGGCGCGGCCAGAGGGGAGGGCGCCTCCCTATGGTGTGGGTCCTTGCGAACCCCCCCCCCCCCGGGTCCCCTCTAGAATCCGTGTGCGCGACAGATTTCTAAGACTTCCGGGCATCGAATCGTATAATTTCGAAAATAAGTCCAAAACTACTTTTCTGCACTAGAAACAATAGAAAGCAGGAACAAGCTCCATGGCATCTTATCAATAGGTTAGTACCAGAAAATCGATAAAATGGCATAAAGTGTAAAGGAAACATGTGGCATATGGCATGAATACAACATGGAAAATCAGAAATTATGGATACGTTTATGACGTAACAGCATCCCCAAGCTTAGTTCCTACTCGTCCTCGAGTAGGTAAACGATAAAAACAAATAAATAATTTTTGAGGTGACATGCTACCAACATAAATTTGATCATCATAGTTGTAACATCCCTGATTTTTGGAAAACTCAAAAATCACAAAAATTTGAAACTTTTTGTTTTCTATTAAAGCAATCCACCAAAACCAAATAAAATCCAAACATAAAGTATATAATATTGTTATTCCAATGTTATTGAAATAAAAATTCCGTTATGCCTCTGTTTTCCATAATCCCTAAACCTATTTCAACTAAGTCTTCATATTTCAAAGTGATAGCTTCACCTTACCAAACCCTATTCTACAAAAAGAATTCAACTCAAATATTACCTTGGAAATGTTTTCATAGCATTTGAAACTTGAGGATTTCAAAACCATAAGAATTGTTTTCACCATCATTAAATATTATATGAATTTTAGAATTATTATGTGACCACATAATGTCTTATCAAACCTTAATAGTAAAAAATTGTTTTACTAGAAATATTTTTTCCCAATGTTCCCTCAACTCCTAATTATTGGTAATAATTATTTTCTCCAACCAATTGTTATTGAAAATATCTTCAAAGACAAAAATCAACCATATCACTTTTCAACTAATGATCCAGTAACAAAATGGTTTTCACAATTTTCCTTTTTAGAAAAGGAATGTAAGAAACATAATTTCAAATAAATTAAGTCCCTAATTCCTCATGGACCAATTATTCAATTTATTAATTTTTATTTGGACAGTGCATTAAAATGACTATTAGGGTTACCCCTATTTTAAAAATATATAATTATGAATATAAGTGGTGATGACTTTCAAAAATAAGTTTTCAACACATAGTATGTCAATCAAATTTGATTTGACAAATATTTATATTTTATAATTTTCTAAATTAAAAATTACATTAAATCATTATTAAGGAATTATTTAAATTTTAGAATTCAAAAATAAATATGTTGAATTGTTTAAAAAAATGATATTGTTTGCAAGATATGGATATTTAAAGATTTATAAATTTATTTGAGGTTAATTGGATAATTAAACAGAAGTTATTAAAGATTTGATTTAACAGAAAAAACAATTGATGACGTCATCCTTGCGTCATCATCTTCTTCCTCGCAGAAGAAAATCCCGGCCGTTTCGGCCAAAACTTTCGCCCGGCGATTACTCGTCATTAACACAATTAAATCCTGCCCGAGACCAGCCCCTTATAGCCCTGAATCTCCTCCTCATTTACCCTCTGAATCCCCTCTCTGTATCGCCGTGAGGATAGTCAAATTTCTCGCTGTTGTTCGCCGCATCCACCGCCGTGCTCCTCCATTCCCGGCCAGGTGAACACATCCCCGAGCATGGGATTCCTTCCATCCTCTTTCTCTCATCCTTGTGCTTCTCACCGTTTCCCTGCACGATCTTTTTCTACACTGCAAAGTCGTGCGCGAGAGCATTCGCATCTCGCAGGAGCGCGAGCTCCTCCATCCGCACGTCGCGGCCGTCCCAGGAAGTGACAGCCCACGCCACCTCCGCCATCTTCTCCTCCGTGTTACTCCGCCCCTCATCGTGCTTTCTCCCAGCTCCGGAAGCGACTGCAACTTCGCCGACATCGAGGTCCGAGCAGTCGCCGGCTAATGCAACGCCATTTTCGGGCGAGCCCCACCGTGGTGAGTGCCCCCTCCTCTCTCCTTTAGATCGCAACCGTTAGATCTAGATCGGAGCGCCCATGTTATACCACTCAATCGAAAGTGTATCGCCGAATCAGAGAGCGTCGCGTCAACATGCGTGTTATTTCGTTATCCGTCGCTCGGTGCAACGCACATCCAGCCCAAGACCACTCCCTATCCGTCACCCTGCGCGACTGATAAGCACTTTTTAGCCCAGCTCGTATGGATTTTATTCCGAATAAAAATAGAATGGTAGTTTTGCATAAAAGCCCCTGCATATTAGATCCATCATACCTTCTGATCCATAAGCCCAAATTGAGCAAACTTGGACTTTTTGAAATCAGAACAACATGTAGAAACTTTTGGCGCTGGCCAAATTTAAATTTGACTATTTAAAATTTGTTAAAATTCAAATATCCTTGTTTGATGAATTTTGGCATAATTCAAATTCAATAAATAAAAAATTGCAAATAAAATATATTTTGAAACCTTAGGATGTGTAATTTCATATCATCTGTTCCAAAATAATTTTTTAAGAAGTTAAATTTAAATTTAGAATTAAGTGGTCCATTTGATTAATTTGACATATATTTAATTCTATAATTAATTTATATATAGTTCCTTTAGCAAAATTGTTCCTTTTGTTAACCTTGAACCACAGACATCATTGCATAATCATTTTGGACACTCTTGGACCATGAACATGTGTTTTTTACCAAAACCAAACATAGTGATTCATCCATTTTACCATGTCTTAGAATTTGTTTCCATCCTTATTACCTTTGTTGTTATGGGCTATTTGGAGCCAAGACCAAGTCCCTAATATGTGTCAATCACATATAAGACCAAATAGTGAACGCTAAAATACTAGTACCATAGTTTTCTATCTACTTCTCCACTCCCCTTTCTTGCTTTAAGAATTCATCAACTTAGCAAAATGGAGATCAAGACTCAAGCACAAGAAGGAAACTTTATTTTCAACTTGATGGAAAAATGAAGAGCTACAAGGAATGTCGTGGGATAACCACGGCAGACGTTACCGGGGGTAACTGATCTTGGGGCAAGACGACACAGGCGTTTGGGAGAGGGTTTAGCTCAGAGGAAAACATGATGGAACTCGATCTGGTAGCCGGCAATCAAGTCGCCGAGTCTCCGATCTTAATATATTAACTCGATCTCTCGTATATACTGGATGCTCGATATCAAGCGGTACTTCTAGGGTTCTTAGATCTCTCTCAATTAGACCTAGGGGTCGGTTTATAAAGCACCCGTACCCCCTGGCTTGCCCTCCAAGACGTACCTCTGAATCCTACCCGGACACTGCGTACAAACCCTAACCTTCCTTACCGTAACCCACAATCCGGGTTACAGGACTACAAAGGTGGGCCTTCCAGAAGTTTCTTTATCCTTAGCCGGATTCTGCACAGCGTCCTGTGGGCCGAGTTACACCTTGGAGTTGGCCTACCGGGTTATTATCCCTCCATCAGTAGTCCCCAGAATAGCTTGGGCTTCACGGATTCTTCCTTGAAGTGCTTGCTATTCCCTGCAAAAATATCAAACTCACAAGTATATGGAGGCCGGGTTAAGATGCTTTGATAAATAGCTAGGCCTAACTCCATGGTGGCGATATAGTAACCCGGCTTTACTCCAAGTACTTGTCTTAACCTTCCAGGTCTAAACCCTGATAAAAATGCCAAAATTCTATACCTTACTCGATAATTGACCCTGATTTCACGGAGCGGATCTCCTTCTCTTTTTTGCCCAGATACCTCGCTCAATACCTGAAGCATATCTCGCAAAATCCGCATAGATAACCATTATCCCATAATTTCTGGCTCCCAGCCGTTAGGATAGGTTCATCCTCGCCTTATAAATAGCGCTTAGAGAGTAACCTAGGACCCAACGCTTCACTCCAACTTCTCCTTTCCTTCCTTACTCCTTGCGCTCTCGCAACACCACCGCAGAAATTTCGGGCTTGCCCCCGGAGCAAAGCCACCGCCGGCCGCGCTCGTCCTCGAGCCATCCCGCGCCGCCGCCAGGCTCCGCCATTACGCTCTCGTCCTATTCACCAAGAGTCGCAAAGGAGCATTCAGACCACGCCGCCCACCGTCGTCGTACTAGACTCCAATATCTCCCGGTAAGTTCTTTGCACTCGTTAATCTAGCCTCGCAATTTTACGATTTATCCTAGATTGGATCTAGGCCAACCCGCGGCCGTTTTTCCTGTCACACCGGATTAGACGGCTTAGATGCTCGTCAACTCTTCTATCAACCTGTTTGATGATCGCACACCACCCTCCTGCCATTATTAATCACCAATTTCTTCGCAAAATCATTCGCAAGTTTTCCAATCTAGATCCATTTCTTCCCAATTTTCCGCGCGTAATATTGACACCCGGAAAATCCTCCCCTTCCGGCTCTTTTGCTTGCAGTAGATACATGGGCAACCATCCGTCTTCCCCGGACACTTTTCAATATGTAAGTGACCAATAATCTCTATAGTTGTGCTTGATACCCGGATAACTCGCAATCTTCACTCCGTGGTGTGATACCCGGATAGTTCTTAGTTTTCACACTTTCTCGATACTCCAGACTTGGATAATCCAATATTTCCGAGTCTTATTTCCTTATGTTTTGCAGGTTGATCCCATGGCTCCCAAAAGGCAAGGAAAACAGCCGACTCAGGCAAAGACTACCCAGACCATATCCGCCAATTGGGGGCGTTCCACAGTTACAAAGGCCAAGCTGGACGGGCTAGCCGAGTTAGGAATTCTCCCTTCTCAGAAGGACATTCACTGGAGAGCACCGGGCGACGAAACCCGGCCCACACCCGCCGATAATGAGGTAATCTGCTTCATAGAGCACGTGACCCGGGGATTCCGTCCTCCGGGTCACCCTTTCTTTAGGGAGGTCCTAAGCCATTATGGCCTCCGGGTATTCGACATAGGGCCTAACTCTATGTTGAACATTACCCACTTCATCGTTCTATCCGAGTCGTACTTGTGCGTACCGCCAAGTTTGACTCTCTTCATCGAACTATTCCAGTGTAAGCCGTGCCGCGAGAGCGTTGACGGGGCACTTCTTACCTGCGGCGGGGTATCCATCCAACGCCGCAAGAATTCACCGATGCCAACCCTCAATCTAAACTCCCACGTCAAACACTGGCAACTATCTTTCTTTTACTGCCACGATACCTCCCCAGACAGCGAGAAGAAACTGCCGGGCTACTCGGAGAGTCTCCTCGAGCCTTCCGAGTCTTTCAATGCTTTCTCCCCTGACTCAGACAGGGAGGCGATCCTACCCTTGTTAGCTAAGATAGCCATCCTCTCAGCCCAAGGCCTCCTTGGGCTCAATTTAGTGAAAACATGGGTTGATTTTAGAATCCAACCCAACTCCATCCGCACCAAATTAATGTGCGAGTACTCGGGGCATACCACGGACGCACTCCGATACTCCACCAAGAGCTTTGCGACCGGCGATACCAACAAAACCATCAAGGGCTTCTTGACAGAAAAGGTAGAGGTGATAAAGAACATCGCCGGGTTACCTCCATTTACTCGGGAAAACCCGGCTCCAGCGGTAAGATTCGATATTCATAACTTATTTCCACACTTTGACTTGATACAGCTTCTAACCCTTAATTTCATCTTTTTTGTCTTAGGCTGATGATCCCTTCTAGAGAGTTGAACCCTCCCCCCCCTTCCAGAGACCCGAGGAAGAAGAGGACGAGCCGGCCGATGATAGTGAAGGTACTTGCCCGGATCTTGTATTATCTTTACTTGCATCATTTTCCTCCCATTTAACTTTTGCCCACGGACACACACTCGGTTCGCAGGGTTGGAGGACGAAGGTGAGAATAACGAGGATGACCCAGAGGCTACCGAATCTGATCAAGAGGCAACAGTTGGAGCCAAGAGGAAGACCAGAGGGGCAGTGTCCA
The DNA here is from genome assembly GCA_028641055.1 of Alopecurus myosuroides. Lineage (NCBI taxonomy): Eukaryota > Viridiplantae > Streptophyta > Magnoliopsida > Poales > Poaceae > Alopecurus > Alopecurus myosuroides. The sequence continues at coordinate 89,455,601 of CM054058.1, forward strand.
AGGTTCCTTTCTCCTCTATATCCTCTGAACCTTACTCCATTGATGCCATGCGACGACTTAACCATCAATTATCGAACTCGTCGTACTTGAAGGATTCTCTTCCAGCCAAGCGCAGAGTAACTCGGAGTTCCCCGGGTGAGGATCCCCTTAACCCGGGCATCTCTACCTCCCCCGTCCACCGTGCCAATGCTCCTCCGCCTCGTCCTTCCAATTCTCCTCAGCGCCACCCTTCTCCTAACCATCCACGTGCCGGGCAATTCCGGGTTCCACTGTCGGTCCCTTTGACATCTTCGTCTGCTTCCAGCGGCGAGCTCCCGCCGGATTACGCCGTAAACACCGGGTAAGTTTTTGGCTATATGACACCTTTTGATACCTGACAATTTTCAATCAACATTGCTAACTGCCTCCGTTCATCTTTCTTTTAGCGCTCAAGTCACTGTTAGTGACCCGGAGAATGTGGAGATGGATAACCGGGAGGCGGATAACCGTCAGACAGAGGAGCCGACTGAGAACATAGAATCCGCGACTGGCGGTGATATTGCGAACAACCAGGAACAAGGCCCCTTGGGCGACTCACTGCACCAAGCTGCCGAGTCTCCTGCTTCATCCGAACCAGTAGACGAGGAGATCGAGGTTCCGGATACGAGGATGGGTTCTCCCAACCCGGATACTCAGACCATCCGGGTCTCGACCCCAAGGGCGGGGAGAACTCCCCCATCAGGCGACCAGGCTGCCGGCTCTTCCGGTGTCCGACCCGAGGACCTGACGTTTGCCCAAATGCTCGAAACCCTGCGCGCTTTGAGGACTAATGAGGAAAACATCTTGGATGCTTTAGTAGCCAAACACGAGGTAAACCCGACTAATATTGCTTGTGTCCTTATCCAGTCCCCAAGTTCCGAGTGAATTAATTCACAATTTGCTTGGAACTTTTCCGATATAAACGACTGATAACTTTCCCCTTTACCCGGCTAATCCTTCCTTGCATCCATGCAGTCCTTCGTGACTCAATCTGAGGAGAAACTGGCAAAGGCCACCAAGCTCATTGAAAAGGAGGTGACTCTGCATGAGGCGGCCGAGGCTGAGGCCAGGAGGAACAGGACGATAATGAAGAAGTATAGGAAGAGGGCTCACACAGCAGAAGATGATCTAACGAGCCTTTCTGTTCAAATTGCTGACACATATCGTGCTTTGCTTGGTACGTTTCTTCATCCGGGTTACCCTTTTGATAAATAGCCGGAATTTCCTGACTTATGTTTCCATTTCTGCAGGTCCGGATGAAGTGATGCCAGACGAGGATGACATTGCCAGGCTGAAAACTATCAAGAGCGTTATCCGGCAGCTATGCGCCGGAACCAAATGGATCCTTCAAGAAATACGGTGGCCGGGTACAGGGCATGGCGACCTGAAGAGAATGCTAGACGCTTGCTCCACTATCCCCGAATGGATTTGGCACTGGAAACGCTCGTCCTGCCGGGTTGGAGTAACCCGGGGGCTTGCACTTGCCAAGGCTTATTTCCCTAAGCTCGAGCTGGCTAAGCTTATGGGCGGTTTCCGAGAATTCAAGCTTGATGGGTCCAAGTTCTCCGTGAAGGATTTCCAAGCCGTCCAGAAAGAGGTCCGTTACCCGGCCAGCGTGATTGCTGACGGTTTAGATGTTGATTCCCTCGTTCCTGCATATGATGCTGCTGGTGAAGTTGTCAAATCGGATCTTCCCGAGCCGTATGACATGCTTGCCCGATGGAAGGAGGAAGCTGCTAAGTTGAGGGAGGAGGCTGCCAAAAAGAAGGCTGAAGCCGATTCTGCACCCGCTACCTCCACACCAGTCGTTCCTCCTCCTGCGAGAGCCGGCACTGCTGATCCGGGTGCTGCTGCTACCCCAAGTGATGGCAAGGGTAAGGAGAATATGGACACCGCGGCTTAGAATGCCGAGTGATACCTGCCCCTTAATGCCACTTCTCATGCGTCAGTCGGCCGATGTGCCGTTTAAACAATTATTTTTGGATGGTGCGCCTGTGCACCTTTGATACTATTTACCGGAGTTTGTAATGCACTCTAAGTTCTTGATACACTTTGTGCTTCTTCTGATCGTTTAAATTTATCCACTTTTGAGTCAACTTGTTCTTGATATCCGGCTTTCTTTACGATTGCTTTTGTGAGACTCGGTTTCCAAGTTTCATGGGTGTTTGACGAGCGGACTTGCTTCTAAGCCCCCAAGTCCCCAAGACTCGGATGTTTGGGTGTTTTTGAGCCTTAGCAACTAAACTACTTTTTCCTTTCCAAAATCCCCAATCGCCAAGACCCGAATTTCCGAGTCTGGGATATGTGGTCTTTTCGAAGAGAACGAGTTTTGTTGTTTGCTAAGCTCAAACCCGGAGCCGTTTCACATAGGTAGTGAAGTTATGCTTGATAAACATTGAGTTTCCAGCTATTAGCCTTATACTCTGCATAACTTGTGGTTTAGATGACCCTTTTGACAATCTTGTACTATAAGCCGGCTTTCGCGTGGATATCATGTTGTTACATCTATACGAAAACAGGGTCAGGCAAGTCCCATTGGGCTTCATGGCTGATTGTAATCGTAAGCGAGCAAATCATGCCACTTTTATTGCGAGTCACATCGAGCTTAAGTAACAAAAGTCAAGAAAGTTTGGCTCCTTTGTCCGGTTATAAGATTGCAGCCGTACTCGTTTGCGAGTAATCGGCCCTTATAACTCATAGGCATCAAGGCCGGGTCATTGAGTTTGTAACTGTGCTATTCAAGCAATCAGCCCCCAAGACCTATACATATGCAACGTACTGAGATGAGAATAACCACTTCTTTTCTTGATATGAGAATATTAGGTCAGCAAGCCGCCTCATTAAAAACCCATCCAGTCCCCAAGGGTACCCTGGATAGGAAAAGAGTACGTCTGAAACCTGCTGCCTGTTACATCTTGCAATTCCACTTGCCAATATAGTCTTTACTAAGTATAATATGGACGTAGCTGAGCCACGTTCCATGGTCTGTCTCTTTCTTGCATAGATGAAGTGGTATGAGCGGTGTCGTTAACTGTAGCCGACTCTTCCCTTGCATCACCAAGTAATATGATCCATTATGCAGATTCCGGCTTATGATAAATGGTCCTTCCCATGGTGGTGATAATTTGTGTTTTCCTTCGTTTGACTGTACCAGGCGCAGAACCAAGTCTCCTTCCTGGAATACCCGGGTTTTCACGCGCCGGCTATGATACCTCCGTAGATCTTGCTGATATATGGCTGATCTTTCCAGGGCTTGTTCTCTTTGCTCTTCTAACATATCTACGGCGTCCTGCCGGGTCTTTTCGTTCTCCACTTCGACGTAAGCTGATACTCGCGGTGAATCGTGAATAATGTCACTCGGTAACACTGCCTCCGCACCATAGACCATGAAGAAGGGTGTCATCTGAGTGGATCTGTTACGTGTAGTGTTGATACCCCAAACCACAGAAGGAAGTTCTTCGACCCATGCACCAGCAGCCCTGATACAGGGAACTCGCAATCATGGTTTTAATCCGCGAAGCAATTCTTGGTTTGCCCTCTCCACTTGTCCATTGGCCTGTGGATGAGCCACTGATGCAACATCAAGCCGGATTCCATTGTTGCCATAGAACTTCTCCATCTCACCAAGGAACATGTTGGTTCCATTGTCGGTAATTATGCTGTGGGGATACCCGAACCGGTAGATAATCCTTTTCAGGAACTTGACTGCTGTAGCTGCTTCGCAATTAGTAACTGGCATAACCTCAACCCACTTGGTAAACTTATCAATAGCCACCAAAAGATGTGTCTTCTTGCATGGTGACATATGAAAGGGGCCAACCATGTCCATACCCCAGACAGCGAACGGCCAAGTTAACGGGATGGTCCGTAACTCCATAGCCGGCACATGGGTTTGGCGAGCGTACCTTTGACATCCGTCACACCTTGCTACCAATCGTTCCGCATCTGCTAGAGCCGTGAGCCAGAAAAATTCGTGTCGATAAGCTTTAGCCACAAGAGATCTTGTGGATGCATGATGTCCACAGTCGCCTTCATGGATTTCCTTGAGAATCTGTCGGCCTTCTTCTGGCGCTACGCAGCGCAAAAAGACTCCTGCTGCGCTTCTCTTGTATAATTCCCCATTGATGATAGAATATCCCTTTGCTCGCCTCAAAATTTGCCTTGCTAATACCTCCTGCTGTGGTAACTCGCCTCGTGATAGGTAGGCCAAAAACGGTTCTGTCCACTCGGGAATAGTACGTACAGTGGCCACAAGTCCTGAATCCGGGTCTTGATTTGCCAATTCCTCCTCTGACTCGGTTTTAACTGATGGTCGCCATAATTCGTCCAGGAAAACGTTAGGTGGAACCGGCTCTCTGCGCGAGCCGAGTCTGGCGAGTGTGTCGGCTGCCTCATTCTTTCTTCTGTCTATATGCTCCACCTCATACCCGGAAAAACATCCTGCAACCCTATCAACTTCCCTAGGGTATGCTGCCATAGTTGCGTCCTTTCTATCCCAAGTTCCTGACACCTGCTGTACCACAAGGTCCGAATCTCCGAAGCATCGTATCCTCTTGATGTTCATCTCCTTGGCTACCTTTAAGCCATGCAATAGGGCCTCATACTCGGCCACGTTGTTGGAACAGTCGAAGTGAATTTGTAGTACGTAACTCAATTTGTCTCCTTTGGGTGATGTTAGCACCACCCCAGCTCCTGATCCCTCGTACTGCTTTGATCCATCGAAGTGCATGATCCATGACTCGGAATTTGGAACCACGGTAGTCATGCCTGTGTGTGTCCAATCATTAACGAAATCAATCAAAGCCTGAGATTTGATTGCTGACCTGGGCTCGTAGATGATGTGATAATCCACCATTTCTATCGCCCATTTGGCTATTCTTCCAGTCGCATCCGAGTTTCTGATGATATCCGACATTGGTATTGAGCTAACTACTGTTATGGGGTGTTCCTGGAAATACGGCTTCAGTTTCCGACTGGCCATAAAGACCCCGAAGACCAGCTTTTGCCAATGCGGATAGCGCTGCTTTGCCTCTGATAATACCTCACTGACATAATAAACGGGCCTCTGGACTGGATAACCTTTTCCATCCTCTTTACGCTCCACAACCACTACCGCACTAACGGCTCGGGGGCCAGCTGCTACGTACAGCAACATAGGCTCTTTAGGACCCGGGGCCGCTAGTACTGGTGCTTCAGATAACTGCTTCTTTAATGCCTCGAACGCCTCATCCGCCTCTTGATCCCATACAAATTTTTCGGATTTCCGCAAGAGCCGGTACAAGGGTATTGCCTTTTCTCTGAGTCTTGATATAAATCGGCTCAAGGCTGCCACGCAGCCCGTGAGCTTCTGAACATGCTTCAAATTTTCCGGCTTTTTCAGATTTTGAATAGCTTTGATTTTGTCCGGGTTTGCTTCAATTCCTCTCTCGGAAACGATAAAGCCAAGTAATTTCCCGGCTGGAACTCCAAATACGCACTTTGTCGGGTTAAGCTTCATCTGATACCTCCTTAAGTTTTTGAACGTTTCCCTTAGGTCATCGATAAATGTTTCCGCCTTCCTGGTCTTGATAACCACATCATCCACATAAGCATGGACGTTGCGTCCAATTTGGTCCTCGAAGCACTTCTGAATACACCGTTGATAAGTTGCGCCAGCGTTCTTCAACCCAAATGTCATGGTTTTGTAACAAAAGGCCCCAAAAGGAGTTATAAACGACGTTTTCTCCCAATCCTCCCTCTTGAGTTTAATCTGATGATATCCGGAATAAGCGTCCAGAAAGCATAATAGGTCGCTCCCAGCTACTGCATCTATGATCTGATCTATCCTTGGTAATGCGAACGGATCTTTTGGGCAATGCTTGTTGAGACTCGTAAAATCAATGCACATCCTCCACTCATTGGTCTTTTTCAACACCAGCACCGGATTTGCTAACCAATCCGGGTGAAACACTTCCATGATGAAGCCGGCTGTTAATAGTCGAGCAATTTCTTCACCTATAGCTTTCCTTCTTTCCTCATTCATCTTCCTCAAGCCTTGCTTCACAGGCCTGGACTTGGGATCTACATGCAAACTGTGCTCTGCCAATTCTGTAGGGATACCCGGCATGTCGCTAGGTGTCCAGGCGAATACGTCCGCGTTCGAACGCATAAACTCCACAAGTGCCTTCTCCTGCTCGCTGTCCAAGTTAGACCCTATAGTAAATTGCTTAGTGGGATCACCTTCGACAAAATCCACCATCTTGGTGTCCTGTGCTGCCTTGAATTTTTCTCTTTCGTCCTCAGTATTCGGCCTTTTCAATGCGGTTCCATCATCTGGATCTACTTGAGACCGATAATACTTGAGTTCTTCTTTTCTGCAAGCTTGCTCGGCCATTACCGAATCTCCTTCGTCGCACTTGGCCGCTATATCCCGGCTTCCATGTATGGTGATGGTCTGCTTAGGACCCGGAATCTTCAGCTGCAAATACACATAACACGGCCTGGCCATGAATTTGGCGTAAGCCGGTCTTCCAAATAGTGCGTGATAAGGACTGCGCAATTTGACCACCTCAAACGTGAGCCACTCGACTCGATAATTATCTGCTGATTCTCCGAAAGCTACCTCCAATGCGATTTTCCCCTCAGGACATGCCGAGTGACCCGGCACTATTCCATGAAAAATTGTTGAGCTTTTCTGTAGCTGGGACTCTCTAAGACCCATGCGTGAAAAAGTTTCCCAGTACAAGATATTGATGCTACTTCCACCGTCCATCAGGACCCTTTTTAACTCGTATCCATTAACCTGTGGTGCGACTACCAATGCTAAGACTCCTGGGTGCTCTATTCTTTCCGGGTGATCTCTTCTGCTCCACGTTATCTCTTGTTCCGCCCATCTCAGGTATCCCGGAACAGCCGAGGAAACCGAGTTCACAGCTTGCTTGAGTATCTTTTTGTCCCTACTAGAAGTTCCTGTAGTATGCACATGATATTGTCCTTCTGAATCAGACGTACGTACCATACCGATGAAGAGGCTGATCTGGCCGATCGTCACAATGGATCCGGATGCGAGGTGATCCGACTCTGGCTCCCAGCCGGAATCGTCCACCATCTTCTCCCCTTCGTGGTCGATGTAGATCTCGCCGACGACAAGATTCTCCATGTTCTTCCGAGCTTCTCCCGTGATGTAAACACCTTTGGACGCAGGCCCCACGGTGGGCGCCAACTGTCGTGGGATAACCACGGCAGACGTTACCGGGGGTAACTGATCTTGGGGCAAGACGACACAGGCGTTTGGGAGAGGGTTTAGCTCAGAGGAAAACATGATGGAACTCGATCTGGTAGCCGGCAATCAAGTCGCCGAGTCTCCGATCTTAATATATTAACTCGATCTCTCGTATATACTGGATGCTCGATATCAAGCGGTACTGCTAGGGTTCTTAGATCTCTCTCAATAGACCTAGGGGTCGGTTTATAAAGCACCCGTACCCCCTGGCTTGCCCTCCAAGACGTACCCCTGAATCCTACCCGGACACTGCGTACAAACCCTAACCCTCCTTACCGTAACCCACAATCCGGGTTACAGGACTACAAAGGTGGGCCTTCCAGAAGTTTCTTTATCCTTAGCCGGATTCTGCACAGCGTCCTGTGGGCCGAATTACACCTTGGAGTTGGCCTACCGGGTTATTATCCCTCCATCAAGGAAGATCATTGAAGAAATTAAAGGAAGGACTTAGACTCGACAACAACTAGAAGCAACTCAAGCAAGTACAAGTGTATGAAGGAACTCAAGAAGAAAAACATCTTCCTCTCTCTACTTCTATCTTCTTATTTCCTTTATTTTATAATTGAATTAGTGGTATTTTGAGCCCATCCCACCTTAGACCAACTAGTGAGGAAGCCATGAAGAATCCACCAAGACAAAGAGAAGAATTCATCCAAGGAACAAGACTACAATGGAAACATGAAGATGGTATTCAAGAAGACAAGCATGTGAAGAGTTGGAGCCATACACACAAGTTGAAGAATAACACGTTGTTTTTGTCCAACCATTGACCTATATGGAAAATACCAAGACGTTAACTTGGTATCTCCATTGTTATGAAGTTAGTTAAACCTAGACCTACCCTAACCCGAAATGGAAAGACTAACTTAGATCGCTCCACTGTCTTGATGAAAATTACTAAGTGTTACACATTGTTATGTGTTACTTTACTTGAAATAGTGAGATCACCTTGGTGAACTCTTGGAACTTCTTAGATAAATATGTTTTCAATAAACTTTGATCACTACAAACTCAACCTAGACATCCTCGGTGAACCCTTCAAACTTCTTAGATAAATATATTTTGAATAAAGTTTGTTTACTACAAACTCAATCTAAACCATCCTTAGTGTACGATTACCCCCCCCCCTTAACAAGTTTTGAAACCACTATAGAATGCATCATTCAAAACTCAAACCTAGACCTTGTCCTAGCCAACTAGGTTAAACTCCTTTGGCTATATTATTGCTTTGAATGTTCTTTTCACTTGTGTGTTTGATTGCTAGTATGCTACTTTATTTGGTTTTTGTGTTTTCAATGAATAGATTGTACGGAGAGGAACGATCTTTTGTGAAGACAGTGTGAATTCTTCACCAACTTCAACAAGGCAAGTCACACACCATCAACTACCTATTATTTTCCTATGCACTACTAGAGTTTTGAGTAGTATGAATGATAGCTGATTTTCTCTAAGTACTATGATATCCTATATCCTAGGAGTGTGTAGCCATCCTTATACGTTGTTATTTTGATGCCTTGGTAATTAGTAGATGCTTAGCCTTGCTACAAGATTCGTTTCCTAGATGTTGTGGAAAAATACTAGGTATAAACTTCAATGAAACACCTGGGTGGATTTGGTTTGTTTGGCTGATGAGAGTTGAGTATCTCCCCGAGGGGTGTTCACTTGAGGAATGCCACCCAGGAACAAAGTGATTTTGATGTTCCCCAAGTTTAGATTGCTTCAAGTGCATCCTTTGGTCATATGGGCTTTGGATTAGTTGATTAAGTTGTGTGGACTCTACCTGTGGCTTGACTAGCAGATGTAGCATAATTATAGGGGGGACGGGTCTTGCTGGTTGGTAGTTTTCATGCTTATGAAAGACTTCGACTCAATTATCTACTTTCCTTAATACATTAAGCATGTATAGGATGTTTGGGTGAAAAAATAACAAGGGTGAAAGTGCACAAACTCTGCAGAGTCAACAAACTAAGATCTTAGCCGTGTCCCGGTTATGGAAAACTATGAGCTGCTGGACAAGGATGGACAAAAGAATCACATCACCTTTTCGAATATAAAACTTGTAATTATAGGTAGGGACGTTCCGGGGTTTTACCGGAAATGTCTCCTGACATACCGGGGTTTTACCGTGTGTTGTCACAGGTTCACTGGGGGTTTACCAGTGAATCCCAAACTTAGCAGATTTTTTTAAAAAAAGAGATACGAGAAAACTAGCGCTATGCGAACTTAGCCAAAACTCCACTCAGCCAAATAAGCATGTAGTATTAGTACTGCCATTTATATCAACCGTAGTGTTTACTTGCCAATACATTAAATTGTATTGACTCCCTTGTGGCTGCATATTCCATCTTGCAGATGAATCTGAAGACGAGTGAGGATTTTGCTTAAGATCTCGAGACTATCGCCAACATGTTTTGCATGTGGCACATGAAGAAGATGGGCTCAATGTTGTACTATGTTTTCCACTGTATTTCTTTGTTTTCTGCTAGTCTTCGAAAACTATGCAAGTTGTAATACTATTTTGTAAAGACTCGATCATGTGGTGTAATAGAATTTGATGCATTTGCATGATATTTCATTTTGTACTGTGGTGCTAGCATTTGATTCAGGGACTAGCACACTAACACAGATGTTCTTGCATTATTTAAATGTGGGAACGCTACAATAGTAATGTGAAGCATGTAAACTAGGATCAAATGAATAAGAGTCGTGATTTATAGTTGATATCAAATAGAATAATATATAAACCATTAGGAATACCAAGGTAAAACTTTTAAACGAATCAAGAATAAAGACAATCAACTATGCAATGGTTTATTAAAGATGATTTAAGCTTCAAGAACAACAATATAATCATCCAAGGCATCAAAACTCTCACCACAACTCCTATTAGGATCAAGTCAAGCGACAACAATATGCACGTAGGAAAACCATTAAGATATTTGTGCACTCAAAACACGCAAGCGTTCTGTATTGGTCCCTGGCACCAGGATGTTATGGCTAAAAGAACATTATGGGGGGTTTGGATGGTCAATGTAAGAAACTACCACACAACTGAAAGTGATCATTAGACAAGAGGAAGTCTTATAATCGAAATTTCTTTTCTAAAATATTGTTTTCCAAGATGCCATAACCATGACATTCTATCAGTGCAAAAAGATTTCTAAAAGTTATATCTGTTCTGCCTAGAAATCTATGTACATTATCTTCAGTAGGGAAATTATATCTTATTTCCCAAACTTCGTCATACTAACTACAAATAATAAATGGATTTATTGTTACTAAATCTATCATTATTAATAATTAAACAATAAAAATTCACAATGCAACTAGAAACACATACTAAAACTAACTTATTTCTCATATTTTCTACTAGCAATAGATACATACTACAACTAAAAACAGTATTCTCGAGTACACACATACTGAATCTAAAGATAATACAAAAAATAGTGCAAGTAAATTATTACAAAAATAGTATATTTTACTAAATCTAACAATAAACACATAGTACAACCATGGAAAAATAATAGTGCCCCTAATAGCACGCTATAGTGTTTTAAAGTTTATCGCGCTAAATCAGTCAGTGTACAATGTCTCGTAAATAACATGTTATAACACGATATTGCATGCTAATAGCGTATTTTAAGCCCGCCACTATTTTCCTATAGCATGCTATATTTTTCCTTCCGTACAACTAAAGTTTATTTTCTACTAAACTAGATCTAGCTAGATAGCTTAAATACCTAGGTCGAACAAACGAGATCTCTCGATCAGAGTTTATAACATATAAACCCCGATCTAGATTGGTAACTTACAAAAGGAGTGCTTAGCAGAGAAATTATAATAGAATAATTCGAAAACTTACTCAATATCTCTGGAGGTGCACTCATTGCTTAATTACCTTCGCGGGCCAATAGAGCAGGCCATGGGAATCCACCTCTCTATAATCCGCAGCGTGCGAGGCATGCTTGCTCGAGATACCGACCGCGCATTCTATAGATTCCGAAACCCCGCCACTTGAATTGAACCCGCAGCCTAGGAAATCACTGTCGCGGCATAAAATCTCCACAATCATTGCTGGAGGGGGAGAGACGGGCAACGCGAGAGCAACGGGAAAATGAAACCTAACCGGCCCCTTTCGCCCTCTTATGTTGACTGTGGGACGCACCCGTCCGTGTCAGGGCAGCCCTCGGGGACACTCCCACGTCATCGCGTGGTGGCC